>PVKA01008486.1:14717-72916 GCA_004027165.1 Ctenomys sociabilis
AAAAAAAAAAAAAAAAAAAAAAAAAACCCTTTCCTGAAGTGCCCAGCATGGAGACAGGCACCCTCTCTGGCACACAGCTATGACAGTGCAGCCGCCAATCCAGTACAGGAGCTCTGTGGACACTGAGTGTGCATTACCAGTCCATTGGCCATGTAAGAGAGACATCTATCCTGTCTGCATATTGAGTAAGAAGCAGCCCCAGGTAGTCTTGGAGTGGCCATGCAGACACAGTGAGGATGCCCTGGAGCCAGCCCAGGGGCAGTGGACCCCATCCTTCCCCACCGCATTGCTCAGGAGATGCGAGTAACCGATAGAGTGGGGCACATGGACTCCCCTCCATCACGGCAACTTCCAGGGACAAGCCCAGGCCAGTGTCCATCAGTGGTTTGGGTGATAGCAGAAGGGAAGAAAGCACAGGTGGAGCAGCTTCCTTCTGCCCTCATCATCTCATGCATCCCTGAGCACCTTATACGTGCCTCTTGACTCCCAGGAACTCTGTTTCTTTATCAATCCTGATGATAAGGAACATTGCTAAAGGATAAGAATGCTCTGGATTAATTTTTCATAAGGGCAAACATGAAAAATTCAAGCTAATACAACCCAAAGTGAGCAGGGAGGGCACCCATGAGCCCTGACACCTGCTTCTCAAACCAACACCACTGCTTCCTGAGACCACTCCCATCCTGTCTAGATCTAATTGGAGCCCGGACTGTGCAGGCCAGCAAGCCAGATGCTGGGGTGAGACACAGATGTCCCCTGAGCGCCACTGGAAGGCCCTGCGTTTGTTTATCAGAAGGTCACTTCTAATGGTTTTAATTTAAATTTTTCATGTTTTTCTTCATGAAATTTTAAAAACTCTGTAGTAAGGGTCACATTAAAGAAATTTGGAAGATTAAGGAACAGCACTGTCCTGCAGTAGAACCCAGCCTGGCTGCAGCACTAGGCTTCCAGTGGTGGCACCCAAGGGACACACACTTCTCCATATCCACCCTGCTTGGAGTCCTGCACCAGGCCTGGCCTGGCCAGGAAAGGCCAACTGCTCTGCCACCTTATCCTGCCTAGATCAAGTTTTCAGCTTCTCCTTCCTGAGAGTGCAGTCACTGAGCCACAGCCCTCAGTGACTGGGCGGTCACCTCTGAGCCAACTTGACAACAAACCAGGAGCATCCCCTTGGAGACTTATAGGCACAGCACATTGGTCTCCTCTCTAGCTCAGATCCCTGGGGAGTAGCCACAGCAGCCCTGGGGAACATCAGTAACCAGTGGAAGGGGAACACTGCCTCACCTCTGGCCAGGAAGCTTCAAGCTTTACTCTCTGCATTCACTTATTCACAGACTTTACAGCCAGTAGCATTGCTTTGGGCCATGCATGGCCTTAGGGGTCAGCAGTGAGGACCTGGAATTCCCAGCTCACCAGGCAGGCCAGCTACCATGCTGCAGTGGGTGAGGGACCCTGTGCTGCAGAGCCACCCCACCAAATTGCTCAGATAATGCTGTGGTAGCAGAGGCCCAGGGACCAACGGGGACTCCAGACAGGGGAGGAGGGAGGACTATTCCAGGCTCCTCTTCCAAGGCCACAAGGAAGGCAGAAGCACAGAACATCCCTCCACAGAGCTCTAGTTCCCTCCCAGCCACCCAGGCCCAGCACAGCCCTCCATGCTCCCTGCTCCTGTCTCCATGGGTCTGTCCTCTGGATCTGCAAGGGAATGGGCAGTGGGGCACAAGCTCCAGCAACGGGCTGCCTTCCCTGAGTGTGGTAGCCCAGGGTAGGTGCAGTTGTGCACATGCCTGGCTGACCACAGGGCAGGGACCAGGGTGGATGACAGCGGCTAAGTGGCAGCTCCTAGTTTGTAGAACACAGGTCATTTCCATTTGGGAGCTGCCCAGGGTTTGGGCGCAGGTTCTAAGCAGACGTTTGCCTTCTCTTTCCATTGGTGAGGAGTGGAATGGTGGAATCCTTGGCTATGTAAGCAGCAGCTCCCACACACTTCTCTGGTTAGTCTAGGAGGTCTTTCTCCAGCATAACAAACCCCTTATACTGTAGCACAGATCCTGTTCAAGTGAAGATTTGCTTTAATGTTCCAGTGAACTTACTCGTAATTCATTTCTTGAGTAATGTGGGCTGGAAAGCTGCTTGGGATACTCATCCTGAGTGGTGTGGACAGAGCATTTGGTTCAAGAAAAACAGCAATGAACTCTAGAGGCTGCAAGCACTGAAGGCCTTCACAGATCAGCAGCCAGGGAGAATCAGCAGTAAAAGCCTGTAGCTAGCAGAATTGACCATGGTGTCTAGAGCCAGCTGCTGTGAGAAGGTGGCAGTCTGCAGCAGTGAGCAGCAGCTCACTGTACCATCTGTCAACATCCAGCACTGTCTGGTGTCGTCTGGTGACAGACATCAGGACTGCTAGCAGAGCTGTACTCTGTGAATTCATGACTTCCATCTGAACTGAGCAAAGGAGCTCTAGGCTGATGGATAACAAAAATGGTGTTAGGAGGTGGAGTCTCATCTGAAAAGGCAGGTCACCTGAGACATATATCTCCTTCCCTGGCTTCTCCCTTCACTCTCTGCTTCCTGACTGTTGTGATGTGAGCTCCTGAGCTCGGCCAGAGCCTTCCATGCTGCTCTTCTTTCACTTAACATAGAAGGTTGCTATGAGCTGTACCTAGATGTCCACCCAAAGCCTCACACAGCCCCGAGGTGGGGATTTTCATAGTTGGTTATATCTAGGGTGTGTGGTTCTGGGATTAAAAGTGTGATACGGGGACTAAGAATGTGATATTGATGATAAGGTTGTCCCATTATAGGTGTAGGTGGCCCTAGTCAACATTCACACAGCCTGGATACAAAATTAGAGGAGCAGAAATAAGCTGCTGCTGTTGCTGCTCTTTCTCCTGCTGTTGGTTTTTCACTGCTTGCCGACTTCTCCCTACCCTGCCACACTGTGAACTGTTTCTTCTCTGTGATGCCTCTCTGCCCTGCCATCCTGCCTGGAAGCCAGCCGATCATGGACTGCAACCCCTATAAATTGTGAGTTGAAATAAACCTTTCTTTCTTTAACCTTCAGTGTTGGTTATTTTATCTCAACAACTCTAAAAGTAATGAAGAGATTTTGGTACCAGAAGTGGGGTCATTAGTGTGAAATTACCTGGCTGAATGGTTCAGCCAGGTAATGAGTGCCATTGGCTTATGGGAAGAGTTTGGAAAAGCTGGGAGAAGCCAGCAAAGAAGCACTCATGAAATGCTTTAAGGTGTACTTGATTGGCGGTTGTGGTCAGAGTTCAGAAGACCAGAATGCTCGTAGAAATGCTGCTAGTGAAGAAAAGGCTCAGAAAGTTGCTTCTGGGAAGAAGGACTGCATTGACTATTGGAATCCACACCCTGTGCATTACACTTTGACAAAAGTTTGTCTGGATTTTGTTCATGTCCAGGACTTTGCCTGAGACTAAGTTTAAGGACAGTCTACTTATTAATCTTACAGAAGAAATTTCAAGATGATCTAAGATAGTGACATGGATATGGTTGGAGGCTTTGGCCAGATTTATGTTCAGAATCAAGACAAATAACCCAGCAGAATGCTTTCAAATATTTTGAGTTTGTCCAGAAAAGAAGTCATAGTAAAGCTGTGGATTGCAAAGATAGAGCAGAGAAAGCACTTGGGTGCTGAGAATGAACAGGACAAAAAAAGATGGCCTGAGAATTGCAAGAGCCAGGATGACTCCAGCCTTTGCAGTCTCAAGGTTGAAAGGGAGAGGGGCTTTGCTCTTAGGAGAAAGCCTAGAGTGTGTTCCAGGATGGCAGTGGCTTGAGGGATTTGTTCCTTGGGATTGAGTTCAAAACATTCAGCAGTTCAGGCACTTGAGCCTTACAGCTGAGACAGAACGAAGCCTGACCTCTGCTTCGACTGACAGCAGACCCTGGCACCATCTATGGTGCTAGTTCTGGCTGCATAAAGCATACAGAGCTGTGGTGTCAGAAGGGTTTCCATTCAGATTTCAGAAGGAGGTTTAGAAGGCCAAGCAGTGTCCTCTAGAAGGGCAGTGTGTGGAAAATGTGACTATGAACCCAAAGGTACACTGGGCACCCCAGAATGTTGGAGAAGTCGGGAATATGAATCACCTGAGGAAAGTTGCCAGGAGTGCACAGAGCCAGCCAGCCTGAAAGAGAAGTCCTGATGTCTCCAACCACCATCCAGTCATTGGGGTGGAGCCGCTTAAGCTCACAGAGGTCCATATTGTGCCAGAAATTGCCTCATATGCTGGACTTGCAGCTATGTGATTTAGCGTTTGCCTTTCTGGATTTGGGGCTTGCCTCAATCCCATTCTTTTTATTCCCCTATTTGGCCTTTTGGAATGATAATGCTTATAATGTGACATTGTGTATTGGAAGTGTTTGGCTTTCTTTTAATTTGCGCAGGAGTTCACAGTTCTTAACTGTTCACAGTTAAGAACTGTGAACTCCTGCACAAATCTCAGATGAACTGCCTTAAATCTCAGATGAGACTTTGGACTTGGACTTTTCAGGAATACTGAAACTGTTAGGAGCTAACAAACTATTAGACACCAATTAAATGCCTTTTGCACAAAGGGATGTGCATGGGTTATTGGAGGTCCAGGGGCCAAATGTTGCAAGGGTATTTAGATGGCCCTGCAAAGCCTGATGCACTCATAGATGGGAAGTTGCAAAGGTATCTGGCTTAAGTGTGCAGTGCTAGAATTAAGGGTGATTCTTTGATTAAGAGTGTCCTACCCTGGGGTTGTGTGACACCACCCAAATGCAGTGGCTTTGAGGGACAAAATGGACAGCAAGAAGCCAGGTATGCTGGTGCTGCTGCTTATTTCTGCCTTACTTTCTGCTTACTGCCTCCTCCCCGCTCTACTGTGCCATGAATTTCTCTCCTCTGCCTTGCTGCCATGCCTTGGAGGCAGCCAATTATGGACTACATGCTCTATAAACTGAGTCAAATAAAATTCTGCTCCTTCAAATTCAGGGGCAAGGTATTTTGCCTTAATGATGAAAAAGTTAACCAAGATATTGACCATGGGCTGAATCCTTTAAAAACCATAAAACAAAATAAAGCTCCCCTCTTTTAAATTATAGGTTTTGGATGTTTTGTCCCAGAAATGAGAAAGTGGCTGAGACAGGGTCACTACAAATATCACTAGATACAGTAAGAAGAGATCATATTGCAGTCAGAAGGACCCTAATCCCCCATAAATCAGGGTCTGACACTGAAGCATGCCACCTGAAGAAGACAAATGCTGAGGTGACATTCCTACACGCCAAAGAATGCCAAATACTGGCAGGATGCACCCTTTTCAAACAACTTCTGAGGGAACATGGCCCTGCTGACACTTGGCTTTGGATTTCTGTCCACTGAATTTCTGCTGTTGGACCCCCCCCCCCCGCCAGCTAGTACCACTTCATTACAGCATCCACAGGAACATCACACTCGACTCGTATTCTTGTCGGGCCAGCGACTGCTCTCCATCTCCCATAGCTCTAGTTGCCCCTAGAGGTGACAAATGAGCATCTATGATAACTGTAAGGTGCTCAGGGCACCTATCTGATGCTTGTGCAGCGCTATTGAGTTCGCAGCGCTATCCTGGAGTAAGCATCACCCCACTCAGCAAGAGCGTGGGACTTGGAAAGGATGCCCTGGATGACAGGCCCCTGGCATGAAGTCAGACCTTGCCTTGTCCTGATCTCTTGCTCTCTTCGCTGTGGCCTGCACGTGCCCCAATCTGATCCTTGTCCAAGGTTCCCACCCAACCTCTGCCTGCATCCTCACCTCTCCTGCTAAGAGGAGTTATTGGGCCAGCTTGCCTCATGAAATGGCCTTCACTCCTAGGCTGGCTGTCTAGCCTCTCCTGCATCGGGCTTGTGACCTTTCTGATGGCTGATGGAGCTTTACCCTGCCCAGTGGAGACAAGCTCACCTGTCAGATATCCAGGTGGCCAGGCATTTGGGGGTCACTGAGAAGCAGCTTCTCTCTATGACCTTCTTCTCAACCCAGCAGCTCTAGTGGTAGGAGCTTCAGGTCAAGGCAGATTATGTCATGGTGCACACTGCAGGGGGAGAGGAGACGGCATGGCAGGAAAGTGGCCTCCGTGGTGGGGCCTTCAAGCAGAGTTGCAATGTCATGAGTGCTTACTACGGTACCTTGAGGAATAGTAGCAAGTGAAGCCAGGAATGTGGAAGTGGAAATCAGCAAAGGGAAAAACTCATCAGGATGTGTCAAGATAGCAGTAAGGAAGTGAATCAGAATGAAGCCTTTGAGAAGGTTCCAGAAGATGGATTTTTATAGAGTGGCAGATCTAGCACATGGAACTCAAAAGATGTCCTGGAGAGCCCATGCCACATAGTTGAAACAAAGAGCTTAGGCCAGGTGGGTCCCAGGCCCTTCTCTTCCCTACCACACCCGTGGCTATGTAAGGCCAGGCTTTCCCACCTCTGCAAGAGTAAAGACACTTGGCCCATCCCTCTAACTCTGAGGACTGCCCCTGACAGCAAAATCAATAAGGAAGAGGGAGACAAACCTCTCTCTGGCCCTTACATTGTATGTAGTCTCCTGGGATTAGGTGGTGTCAATCTAATCAGTGGATGAATCCAGCAATCACCCAGCCTTAATCCTAACATTTTTAATCCCTGCTGTGCACTATGAATCAACCATACACTCTCAATCTAACACCTAAAAAAAAAAAACTGTGAGACACGAGGCTTTGGAAGGTGTCTAAACACAAAACCATAATAACTTCCAACTGAATACCTGCTCAACACAGCAAAATTTCCCTTTGGTGTCAGTCATAAAAGCTAGATGGCAGATGGACAGCATACGACCAGATGCCAGAGAGCACCCTTACCACCCATATTAAAGCAGTTTGAACATTAGGAAGGTTCTGGAGTCATCATTTTTTTTAAAAAAATATGTTATTTTAATTTGAAGAGTGAAAACAAAAGCCAAAACAAATAGCAGATACAAAGACTGAAACAGGGTAATAAGATCAAGATTTCTTCTATCTATTGTAATTAAGCCTATGATGTAATTAAAAGTCAATATAACAACCACTGTTAATTTTCTGTTCTCGATTTGAGATTCTGTACCACTTTTGTTGTTTTATGTTGCTTTGTTTTGGGGTTTGTTCCTGTTATTTGCTTGTGTTCATTTTTTTTCTCTTTAAAATAAAAAAATAGGGGCCAGGGGTTCACTCTCTGGGTCTACCATGCTGGCCCTGTCCCCCAGGGCACACTAAGATGGCAATTGAGACAGGGCATGGTGGCACCAGCCTGTAATCCCAGCTCTTGGGAGGCTGTAAACACGTGGATCACTATGAGTCTGATCTAGTAGTGAGACCCTGAACAGCCTGTAGACCCTTCCCTAAAATACACAAAATAATAAAATTAAATTAAATTAAAAAACATGCAAGGAACAAAATCTAGTACCCTAAAGTAATATCCAAAATTCATGTATCTATGCGTTCATTGTCACAACCTCTGTCCTTCTTTTCACTGACGTTACACACCCACTCTAATGAAGAGTAGCAACCCACGTGGTTTCCAGGCACTTTAAAGTGTATTCCTAATAACTTGATTACTGGAGGGCCCTAAGGACCAGCTGCGAAGCTAGAAACATGCCTACTCTTAACGAAACGATGCCGCTGGGTGCTGCATTGAGTGCTCCAGGAGACTTCAGCTTAGAACAGATTTGCTCCCCCACTGCTCAGAATGACTAAAACACAAACTAAAGATCACAGTACCAATTGCTGGTGAAAATGTAGTGCAACAAAAATTTTTCTGTGTTGATGGATGAATCCAAAGTGGCTCAGTTATCTTGAAGGACAGCTGTCAGTGACTTGCAAAGCTGCGCGTAGGCTGTCCTTAAGATCCCTTAGGAATTTTGCATAACTGACTTGGAACTGACGATCACATCAAACCCTTCTGGTAAATGCTCACAGCAGTTTCTCCACTCAACTGAAACCGAGATGTAACCAGGATACGTATCAATAGTTGAATGGTTAGAACATACATGAAATGGGACACTCAGTATCAAAACAAAAAGAATAAGATAGCAAGCCACACAAAGACACTGACATGGCTTGAAAGCCCATTGCTGAGTAGAGAAAGCTCTATGGGAACCTCCGTACTGCAGCATTGCAATTCTGTGATAGTATAGAGGATACAAAGTTATAGAGATGACAAATAGGACTTGAAATGACATTGGTTAACTAGGGCAACTTGGGTCCTGAAGCTAGTTGTGTGGCCTTGCAATTCCACTACCGCTTTGGCAAAGCCCATGCTACTTTACAGCAAGCAGCATACCTTGATGTAGGCAAGTTAAAATAAAAATTGAAGAGATTGGAAGCTACCACAGTAAAATGCAGGAATTGCCAGATCAATACACTTGCACTACACAGATGTGATGCACACCTTGAAGGGGTGGCCAGAGAGGTCTGAGCTGAGCCACTTTGGAGCTGGGTGTGAGGCTCGAGGCACAAGGATTGTGTGGAGCACCACCTGCATTTGCTGCAGCGGTTTCTCCCCAGGCTGGGGCTGAGCAGCTCCGATGCTGCTGTGAAGCCATGCTGGAGGCGAACAGAGGATCATGGGTGGGAGGCTGTCAGGGCCAGCTGTCTCCTCTATCCTTCCTGCAGTGGGAGATCACAAGAAACCAATGGAAGGGGACCAGAACAACCTATGTGCAACACAGTAGCAACTGGAGGTACAGGCATCTCTGAGTCCAAGCTTAGGCTAATTTAAATACAGATGCTTAAACACAAACTATGTGTATCTATAGATGTATGAAATGCACACAGGTGCAAATTATATATGGATAAATGTCTACATGCGTGTACATACAAGCAGGGTTAACATCTGTGCACATTTATTTCTTACCTCTGTCAGACAAGAGAGCTCGAAGCAATAACACTACCTCAGGAGCACTGAGAACACCTCACTGGGCTAGATCTTGGTTTCTAATATTATTCTCTTAAAAAATGATCAAACAAGAAAGTGAGCACAAGCACATGGGGCAGAACTCAGAAGGATTCCCGTCCAAGCAGGTGGTCCCCCTTATGAATGCAGCTCCTCACACCCTGCTCCTTAAAAGGAGGCTGCATATAGTCACCTCCTTCCAAAGAGTACAGAGTCCAAAGAGCAGAAACAACTGTGCCACAAGGCAGAACCCTAACAAGCACAACCTCCTCCAGTGATACCGGGTACCACAGACAGCACCTGGTCACCAGTGTGTGGCCCTGAGGCCATGTGCTCACAGTGGTGCTCTGCTCTGTGATCTTCCTACAGCACGCTGCCTAGGCCCACAACTTCCTCGATGAGTTCATGGCAAAGGTTGAAATAAGAGATGGATGATATGAGGTTAGGGCTCCAAAAGAATCAAAACCCTCTAGCGGAATTTGAGGTTCTCCGGGGACTGAGACAGAGAACTTTTCTGGGTGGCCTTTGTTGATTTGGTTTTAAAACAAAGGAAAGGAGTCACTGAGGAGAGCCCAGAAAATGGAGCAGGGCCTTGGAGTCAGAACCAAGACCTCTGCAAGGAGTAAAGTATGCCAAGTAGGAGAACTATCTTAAGTCCAGGTTCACATCCACCAAAGAAGTGAGGTGCCTGCAGCTACCATCTCCACCTGGATAAATGGGGTTGCAGCCAGGTGCCCTCACCTGTGGCCTCCTCTTGACCTTTGCGCTTCATAGCTCCACAGGCCACTGCAGGCCTCAGCCTGGACCAGGGACTCACAGAGGTTCACACACTATGAACCCACTGCCCTTCTCCAGACAAGGGGTCTAGGCCTGGGACAGCCTCACAGGCAAACAGAGACAACCAGATTAAGTCCTCCTCAAAGCCACTTCACTGTGGTCTCCACCACCTCCCAAAGCCCAATGAGGGGGGAAAAGCAAACAGATCCCCTTTGAGAATATTCTAGAATGTATCAAGGTCAACAATAATGTCTCTTCAGAAGTGTCTGGGTTATCAGAGATTATGAGGAATGGTATTTGTTGTGAATGAATGGGTCACCCAGGTTCATAATGCTCAATGAGACTATTTAAAGATAACCCCATTAGAGACATAATTAAAGCCAAATGATACAGGAAGTTTTACCCAGTAAGACAGTCCTCTGAGGCAGTTCTCTCTTCCTGGAGGACAGAGTGGAAATAGTCCTCTCCAGGCGGGGAAGAGGCTTCATCAGACACCAACCTTTCCAGGTCAGGCTGTGGTCAGGAGCTGTGGAGCTCAGAAAAGAAACTCATGTTGTTCAAGCTCTGTTTGCTTTTTTGATACAGTGCCTGGAAAGATGACAGCAATGACACATAACTGTAATATGGTTGGCTTTATGCTGTCCTGAGATGCAGGGAAGAATGCTGAGGAAGACAAAGGAACTCTAGAAAGTACAGACTTTGGGGTAAAATGCGCTGTCAGTGCTGGTCATTGGTTGTGAACCTATTTAAAATAGGGTGTTAATAATTGAGTGATTGTTCAGAGTACATGGGACCTCCCTCACTCCCTTCATCATTTTTTCCTGTAAGTCTCAGCTGTCTTAAAATAGAAAGTTTATTAAAACAGATTTGTCGCTGCAGTGTGGATAAAGTTATGTTTGAGAAAAAGAAACAGGTTTTTGCCTACGGCTTCAAATAGAGCTGAAGCAAGCCAACAAATCCAAGCCTAGGTGACCTCTAGAGAGTGGAGGCAACAGAGAGGAAGCGGGGCCAGCGGGGGTGAGCCAGGGCTGGAAGCAGTGCTTCCACCTCTGGTCTGCAGAGAGGGCATGGGCCAGCTGGCATTCACCAAGCCCATGCTACCAACACAGGTTGCTCTATGGTACCACTGAATGAGTATATAAGTGATGGACTCAAAGAAACACACACAAAAAAAGAAAAATCTAAGGCTGCAGAATAAAGTATGACCATAGCCTGACAAAGCTTCTATGAGATAATTAAGCCAACCTCTTTCGTATCGTATAATCCTACAAAATCAGAGACACTCTTCATTCCCTTGTCATGACCCATGCTCACCTGTACACTCTCCTGCACTTCTTTCCCTGTTTTCATGTGCCCTTACTGTGGCCCCTGCATGGCTCCACTATCCCAAGCCTGGAGGCCTGCGCTGCCCCTGGGCTCTAGAGGCACCCATCCGCACATCCAAGTGCACATTCCATATTTGGATGTGCTTGAGCAGGGACTTCCCTCTTCCCTGCTAAATTATGGTCTTCAGGACAGGATTGAATGCAATCCTGAGTCACCTCTGTATGCTCTGGAAAACCTGGAATCTTGTCTTTGCCCCACAAAACCTCAAGCTGCATCTGATGGATGGAGGAGCAGACACGTGGACAAAGGGCTCATTATTTTTTGAGCAGAGCTCTGATATTAATCAACCTGATAAGAAGAACTGGAAGTGGCTAATAGCTTCCCGTTCCCTCTCTATGTGCCACCGTACCCAGAATAACCCCAAGGGCATGAGCCCATCCTTCTCTTCTACTTCTCCAACAGTTCTTGAAACACTGGTGACAATTTTCAGCCCAGACTGCTGTGGAGCGGGCAGCCTGATCTCCTCAGCGCAGCGAGACACAGTTGGCTGGCCCTGGAGTTTACACGCGGCCGTCCAAATGTTGATGTGATGGCTTCTGCATTGTGTTCTGTCTCTGTGATACAGGAGCTTGTTGTGGAGCAGGTTCCATGGTTGGGCAATTCTTAGTCTGGAATAAGTCCCAGTCCTCCATCATGAATGTTTTCATGAGGCTGTGCACATTCTTCTTAAACCAGTTACTCTAGGAGCTCATGTCTTTCTACCTGCTTTTAAACCATTTGTTTTCTGTCAGGTCTGGGGCAGATACTGCCTTTCCCCAAGTGGGGATGGTGCCAGTGACTACCTCATGGGGCTACTGGAATGTGGGGAAGGCTTGATACACAAAGCTCACAACAGCTGGGAAGCACACAGAAAGAGCTAACTGCACCGATGGGCCTTGGCACAGTGCACAAGCTGGAGACTCTGGACCTAGCTGCGCCTGGGGATCCTGTGGGGGGTGGGGCTTTCTGAGTGGAAGTGTGCGCTCTGGGTGTGCAGCCCCAGTGGTGGTGCATTCTGGCTGTGTGGACAATCGGCAGCTTTTGGGCATCCCAACACCCTACATATCCTTCAGTAAGTGTTGAAGAAGTAGAAGAAAGAGCTAGGCTTATGCCCTTGGGGTTATTCTGTGTGATGGCAGATAGAAGAGAGAGGAAATGGAAAGCCACCAGCCACTTCCAGCTCCTTTCCAGGTCAGTTCATTTTGGAGCTCTGTTTCCAGCATGCACTTACGCCGGGCAGGACTGAGTGTGGCAGGTCATGGGGTGAGAGGCTGCCCAGGAACCGCACCGCAGCTCTGCTGCCAGGCACCCTCAGAGAGTCTGAGTCTAGAACCCTGTGGGCTGAGATCACCTTCATTGGCCCCTCTGGAGCAGCAGTCAGTGGCCTGCATGTGGGAAGGGAGGCCACCCCTTCCTCCCCAGCTATGGGTTTGGTGGCTGTTGGCTCTGCCCCATATCAGAGAGGCTGTACTTCTGCACAGTAGTGAGATTCCTGGGGCCAGCACCAACTGAAGGTAGCTAGGAGGAGTTTATTTTGAAGCCAAGCGCTGTCCAGGGGGACCCAGGAGCCAGGAAAGCCAGTAGCTGGCACCAGGGCACCCCTTGCCCAGAATCCCGCACAGTAGTGCCCTCTCTGCCTGGCCATATCTCTTCCAGTGTGTGTTTATTCCTCTCCAGGCTCAAAGACCAGCGCACACCCTTCCACTCTGTTCTGCACCTTCCCAGTGAGAGCCGGGCTCCTTCTCCTTGGTCCCGGAGTCTTCACCGAGCCCATTCCTCCTGGCCTGAATAGTGCATCCTGTCCTGCAGGACACAATAAAGAGGGGTCATTCTGGTCAAGCAGCAGCTCCCTCAAATACTGACTTCCCATCTGCAGGGGCACAGGGCAACCCTGGCAGTGCTGGAGGACTTTCCAGCTGTCCTTGTCCTTGAACTTCCTTGGGGATCTCACTTCTCCGTGGCATGTGCGAGTATTTGGGAAGAGATCAATTCCCCCTGCCAGTCAGGACAAGCTGCCAAGGACAGACATTCCCAGGGAAGGCATGTGCTCTGCCGTTAATTTCTATGACACCTGGAAGAGAGGCCCTGCAAGCACAGGGGGTGAAACCAAGCCGCACCACCCCCACTGCCGTGGGTGATTGGAACAGACAACACTGTCTGATGGAATTTATTGTTTTGCATCCCTGGACCTAAAACACTGTATTGTACTTGCAAATTTGGACCACGCTGTCACATTGTAAAACCTTCCTCCTGGAATTTTGAATGAAAACAAGGTCAATAAAAAGAGACACCAGCTTGTGCCCCTTTCCATAGTCACTGTGCACTCAGGAGTGGGGCTTCCAGGGCCTGCCTTGCATGCATGTGTGTGCTGAAGACTTGGCCACATTCTGCTTGGGCTGCCTTCTCCCAGTGTATGGAAGGGGTGTGAAGCTGCTGAGCCATCCTGGGCTACACACACACAATGGCCTTGGTCTTCTCCACCAAGAGAACAAACAGGGCCACGTTCTGTAAGGGCTGGGCTGACATAAATAATTGAAATTCGGAGCTCGGTGTGACTCCAAGATGAGACATCATCTATTTTAAATGATAAGAAAAGTGTCTGTTCTCTCCACCGGGGACAGCAGATCCCTTTATTGAACCACCCGCTTTGCTCACACCTCCTCCTTCTTCTGCTGAGCTGAGTGAAAGCACCATGCTGGGAAGGGAATGCACACAGAAAGTGGTTGGTCTGAGGATGTCTCCTCTTTCTTTTGTAGTTTTCTAAGGGTAAAACAAATTACAATGCCACAGAACTTCATTTTCTATATATATATTTCAAGAAGGTTCTCAGCAGACTCAGAAACTGTACAGAGATAGGATCAGACACAGTAGCACAATTTAAACAGAATTAAATAGAATCTGATTTATAATCCTGAACCCATAGACCAGAGTGTATATTAATAAACCATCTCTGGGGGGAAACCGGAGTTGACATTCCCAAACTTATCCCAGGTGGAATCTTCTGCCATATATTATTGGACATTAAAATTCTCTGCAGCACTTGGAGCTGCAAATTTGCCTTGCAGGAAGTCAGGTAATATCAAATCTAGTGGCTCATTTCTCAGTGGGGGGAGATGCAGACACCAGAAGACCTTTCTGTACTGAACACCCAGAAATCGATATGGCTGAGCTTCCCCTTGTTGGTGATGGCGTGTGACCCAGCAGAACTATACTGCTCTTTCCCCACCGCCACCATAGCCAACTTCAGCTGTGCATAGGACCACCTGTGAAAGCACACGTACAGTGTGTTCAGAGCAGTAATTCCAAACACCTTCTGTCATGTACATGGTTATGATAGGCAAGATAATTTATGTAATTGTTCAACACTATCATACCCAGGCATTTAATCTATATTTAATAGCTTGTAAGACAGGACATAATGAACATTGTTCAATTCCTTGATCATACAATAAGCCCCAGAATGCTTTGCAGTTTATATATTATTGCCGTCCAGCATAATCTAGTTTTTCACTCTTACCTGATGATTATGGAAGGAGCAGAGAAATGCCTGACACTAAAGGGGAGAACCTATTTGAAGAGGAAGAAATATGCATTATGTCTTCATTAAGGATTTCTTCTTCAATAAAAGAGGTGGCCATGGTAACTCAGAGAATCTAGCCAACAGAGTTGACCCTTTTGTCACATAACAGTGTTAGGATGGCCTTGAACAGGTCCCATCACAGTGTCCAGCCTCAGTTTCACCACATGGAGAACATAAAACATCTCAAGAAGGAAGGCCACCAAAGTTTGCTTCAACACCACGTAACAATTGTCTCCCAAGCACTCACCCCCAAATGAGGGGAGTCATCTAATTTGAATACATTACTGCAAGTGTAACTCAACTCACATGTCCAAAAGTTATTATATTGTCTTTCTAAAGAACTTTTAGGATCTAAGACATAGCAAAGCACTATAAGGAGTTTACATCTGCCACATATCCTACTCTCTCTGTCATTAAAATCTTACATTAGTGTTGTATGCCAGTCATAAAATCTGTTGCTCAATCAATGTCAATATAGTGTCATTCACTGAAGCTTAAATGTCACCAGATTTTCTAGATGTCACATTCCACTCAGCAGTCACTTCTCCACAGGCTCCAGTTGGCTGTAGCAATTCCTCAGATTGTCTTTCTTTTTGATGACCTGAGTAGTGCAGAGCAGATATTTGATGACATTTCCCTGGAGAGGGCACGTGGACTGTGATTGGTGTGGTTATTGGCTCTGATAGGAAGCCTGCAGCAGTAGGCGTCCACCACCACACGGCACCAAGGGTATGGTCAGTTATAATCTTGAGCACCTGGCTTACCATAGTTTGGGGAAAGTTCCTTGGCAGAACTTATTCCTCCTTCCCCTTCCTGTACTGTACATTTGGCCCACCAGGAGTGGGGATTTGCACTCTACCTCCTTGCAATTATCTCAATTACTAGGAATTCTATGCACAGGAGATTTGTCTCTCCTTCTCACCTTGTTTATTCAACACATATTTACTTAACTATGGACCTCAGGATATTTACTTTCATCCGAGGTTATTTTCTTCTAATTGCTCTGGCTGTGGCCATTGGTTGACTTCTCATTGACTGCTGTGCCCCGAATCTTTCCAAGGTGACATCTTAAAATTGAAGGTCTCATGGCTCAGTTCAAAGACAGTCTCATTTTCAGGCTCAGCAAGATGGTGTGGGTGCTCACTATGTATTTCTGGCCCTAGTCCCAGATCAACCATTTCTCCAGGATTCTAAGATATACTAGTAGGCGGGTTAGGAGAATGATATTGGAATCCACTTTATACTTTATTCTGGAGAAAAACCTCCCAACTTGCAGTCTCTTGACCACATGGTATTTGGCTTGATTCTCATCAAAAGTTCATGAACAGGCATTCTTATTAATTCCGAGCAACAGGTTGCATGGCTGATCTGGTGAGGATGTGTTTGATGAAGGAATTCGAGCCGAGTGCCACTCCCATCACTCCTGCAGTGTGGGCACCCTCTGTTGTGCGCTCTGCTGCGTGGCTGCTCATACACTTCCCATTGCACGATGCAGGCATCATTAACAGAAGCTGCACCCGGGCATCACCCCTGGTGCCTGTGCTGCCCACTGTGGCTTGTGGGCCTTCAGGGCCCAACAAGCTTGTCTTGAACTGGTGGGCTCAGGGCACCTGACGCACTCTAGCAGCCCCTTTGAGAGCCCAGTTACCGTGCAAGCTCCGCCTGCTGGAAAAGCCCAGCCGCCCAGCCGTCTCCACACAGGTCCTGCAGTGGGCAGCTCCTGGCATGACCCTCTCGCCGAAGTCCGTGGTGGGGCTCATTCTTTTTCATGTTCACTTAAATTAATTCAACTGATGACAGGGGGTTGGTACTGTATCCTCCAGAGAGGCAGGATTAGAGTCATCTCGATTAGCCCTAAATGAGTCCCTGAAGGAAAATTTAATTTACTTTTCCAACATTGCTCTGAAATCAGAAGTGAAATTCAAGAGGAAGGTGAGAAATGGTTTTAAAAGAAGTCCACTTGCTCTGCAATAAGAGCCTGGCCTTAGCCTCCCCACTTGGAGGTATTCTTACAGCACCTTTTTATGGACACCAATTGTTCCATTTTTTAAAATGCTCAGAATTTAAAATTATCGCTGATGCCTCAGTATTTATATTTAGACCCTGCGCTTGGCAGGGCAGGACCAGCTCTCTGTCCAGCAGAGTCCTGAGCCGGGCTCCCGCTATCCCAGGAGTCTGGTGAGAATCACAGGTCACAAGGTGAAAAAGGACATCCCCAGAGCCACACACGGCCAACCCAAGGCTAGACAAGAAGGTGCTCAAGGATGGAAGGCAGCTGCTAAAATGTGCCACCAAAAATCCAGAGTATTATGGATAAGAAACGCCTGCTTCTGTTGGAATCAAGGAACGGGGGGGGGGGGGCGGCTGGAGGGCCCAGGGGTACAGAACGAGCCGTGAAGATCCTTTATCTGTGCCAACAGCTTCCTTCCGACACAGCCATAGCTCGGGATTATTTCCAAGACAAAATGTAATTGAGCACTCCTTTTCTGTAGTGTGTTCATTTTTAAAGAAATATTTAAAATTAAGAATAAGGACTAGGGCAACAAATGGAATATGTAAGCAAAAATGAAAAGAGATACAATACACCAAAAAGAAACAGTGAGTGTTCTAGAGGCAAACAAATACGATGACTGTGTAAGCTGTGGGGTGACTGAGTCCACCAAGATTGCAAAACCTCACAACCCTGAAGGTCAGCTCAGGAGTCAGCAAGCCCCCAGGGCCTGCTAATGATCGCAAGCTGTGTATTCATCCTTCCAAATGTGAATGGGCACATAATGGAGAATCAATCCCCAGCAGGTGGACTTCCTTAAAAACCTGCTAAGCACTTAATTCTTTTTACACCTAGCTCTCATTACGCAGGGGAGCTTGTAAGTCCTTACCCTGAACACCCAAAAGCTGCCCCATTCCTGGTGAAGTCAGAAGTGTGTTTATTTATTGTCCTGCAGGGGGATGCAGCCCAGAGACTAGTGGGCTGGCAGCAGTCTTCTGAGATGAAGTGGCCTCGGCCACCTTCTGTCAGGAGAAGCGAGCACCAGTGCGTCACCCCTCAGCCAGGGCCTCGCTACTGTGCCCATGTGCTGCATCATAGCTTCTGGGGCCCCGAGTGCCTGTGTGGCCTGACCTGCTCTGTGCAGACTCCAGAACTGGAAATCAGTTGTGAGTCAGGGCTGGCCTCTCCTCTGGGGGTCAGGGTCACACTCTAGCTCAAGGCTGTTAGCAAAATCATGTCCTCACAGCTGTCAAAATCATGGCGCTCACCTCATGCGTGCCAGCAGGGGAGACAGTCTCTGATACTGTCTCTCTGATCTTATATAATCAAATCAGGCCCTTCAGAGGTAAGATGCCTTGGACAAACTCAAAGACGTTTGGTCAGGAACCTCAATTCTGTCTTCAGCAAAATTCGTTCAGCTTTACCCCCACATCAGCCCCGATCACAGGAGCGGTGCCTTTTATTAACAGGAAGTCTCACTGTTGAAAGGCGAGGGTCACAGAGGACAGGCCCGCTGAGAAGAGGAACCTTGGGGACCTCCTTTGAATCCTGCCACAGCAATCACCTGAGCAAGATTAACTCCTGAGGATTTTCTAAAAGCATAAATATTCATTTCTTTAAAAAGAGCAGGAGCGGCACAGCTGTCACCCAGGACCAGGGCCGAGAGAACGCATGCATAGAATATCACAGCAGGGCCGCAGCACAGCCCCACTTTTCTCCATGTAGACGTCCCTGGTTGCTGATGGGCTGCGAGCGCGTGCACGTGGGAAGCAGGACAGCGGACAGCGCTCCAGAAGAGGGAAGCTCATTAAGCTACATCCCCTCCAGGTATTGGGCTTCTCGAATTCCCTTTGTAATTTTTTTTTCCCCTTTTCAAACACAGAATGCATATTGGAGTCCCTTGACAGTTTTCACGTGTCCTGGTGAGAGTTTAAAAGGAGGTCTTACTGAGATCCCATTTTGCCTCTTTCTACTATTAAGCAAAGAAAGCAGTCTCAGAGCACCCTGGGCAGTTTTGCCTCTCTCAGGCATGAGCGGCAGAGACCACTCAGGAGCCAGTGTTGATCCAAACCAGGACGGAGCTGTCCATGCCAGGACCTCTCTCCTCATTACCAGATGCAGAGTGCATTTGCAGCCTGGGACTGAGCAGCACAGAAGAAATAAGGACAGGCAGGCAGGAGACAAAGAAAATCAAGACTGTAAGCATGCACTTTCAAGAGAACTACAGCTGCAGGGCACAGAGCTGCCCTGGGTTACAGCGCATGGCCTTTGCAGGAACCGCAATCAAAAATGACCCAGGCCTTAAAGGTACAGCAAGCCCGTATACTACTGGGCCTGTGCGTTCCTTCAGTAGGTCTGGCCTGGGCTTCCCCGACATCATGGCCCTAAGAAGTCAGTCCTCAGGCCACAGCACTGCCAGCGGGACGGGCCTTGACTCCAGTCACATTCTACCCAGGAGGCGGAGTCCCCGTGAGCTCCCGCATTCTCTCCGAACTTGTCCCTCTCCCTGCCTGACAAACCTTCCTCTGCCTCCTCCAGAATGCTCACAATTCTTCTCTGTGCCTTGAATCGGCAAGCCTACACCCTAACCACACAGGGGTGAGTCAAGGTCTCCTCTGGTGTCCAGGACTCCTCAGATGCCAATGCCACGGCAAGGAGATCAAGGCAAGGAGCCCTTAACTCGGGACTCTTTCCCCACCTGCTCCTGAGGGTGACAGACACAAAGAGCTCCATGGTGTTTCCCAGTAGGTGACAGAACGTGCCTGACACCCTGTGAGGGCCTCTATAGCCCACCACATCCACACAAGTAGACCAGAAGTGGGGACACAGCCTGCTGTACCCCTTCAGCCCTCTCAAAATGTCCTCAAGATGCTGTCTTTATTTACTGTGTTTAATTAGGGGGTATTAACACATTTTATACAGGCTTATGTTGAATGAATTAGAACATTTATATATGCAAAAGGAAGTGAAAATTACTCACTGTCTTGTCATGCAAAGATCACCAAATACAAATCCTTGAAATTTTTCTCCTCAGACCTTTTCCTGTGTTCATGTATATGTGTGTGTGTGTGTGTGTGTGTGTGTGTGTGTGTGTGTGTGTGAAGGGGGTCAGAAAGACAAAAATAGACGGCCTTCCTAAAATGGTGAAATAGTAGCACACACCATGTTTTGCAGTCTGCTCATCTTTGCCCACTTAGCCTTGCAGAACGTCCACTGTGTCCCACATGTCCCTGTGTGTCCAGGTGTTGGCAAGTCCTAAGCACCATCTGCAGCCCAAACCCGCTCCTGTTAGCAACCACAGAGCCAAGCCACGGGACAGCAACTAGGGGCAGCACGATGGGGGTGGTCAGAGTGCACACCTCCCCAGGGCCAAAGTGGCCGCTGCTGGCCAGCAGGGAACCTCAGGGAGCACGCAGATAAAAGTGTCTCCGTGTCGACCCTCGTGCATTTTAATTGTCCCCGAACTGTTACATAAGGAACAAATGAACAGAATGATTTCACACATTTTATTGATTACTTTTTGGATTCATCTTAAGCGCTTTGTTTTTCAAAAACAGACCAAAATGCTCTTAGACATTTTTAAACTTCTCAGGTTGCACAAAAATAATTCAAGATGAAATTGACTGAAGTTCACAATATGCAAATGTGGTGTAACTTTCTCCCCAGAAACAAACACATTTGTTTCTTTCTTACTTACTTTTCTACTGTAAGGACAATCATATACTTTTATATAGCTAGGTGATGATTATTGTCAGAAAAATATTCCTGGAAAGAAAAAAAAGTTTGAGGGCTGGTGAGATAGCTCAGCGGTCTACAGTGCCGGCTTAGGCAAGCCCAGGCAAGTGCAGTAGATGGCAGTGCAAACCCCAGCAGCACCCGTAGGGAAGGCTCAGCCTCCCTGTCCAAAAGAAAAGAAGTCTGAGTGTTTAAATGATTTCAATGTTTTGTTTTGTGGTTTTGTATTTTAGGGAAGAGTCTACAGGGTGTTCAGGGTCTCACTACTAGATCTGATTCTTAGTGGTCCACCTGTGTACAGCCTCAAAAGAGCTGGGATTATAGGCACACACCACCACACCCAGTCTCAATTGCAGTCTCCTCCTGCTCTAGGGGTACGGACAGCACAGCAGGCCGAGGGATCAAATCCCAGCCCCTGTGCCTGCTTGCAGGCACCTTAATCCACTGAGCTATTTGGCCAGCCCTCTTGAGGTTTTAAAGGTTGAAACAAAATGCTAAATTCAGGAATCAGCCTGAGCTATCCCTGCAGGCAGGAGGAGGACTGCTACTCCGCCTGTAGAGCAGGATGGCCAACTGGAATCTGCACTCCCTCCTCAGAGTTCCCCTGCTCATCTCCCCTGGGATGCCTGAGTCTCTCCCTCTCTGTCCCCCAAATCTTCCTGGTTTTGGATAGAGGGACTGAGTGGGTCCTGAGCGCTCTCACCTGACTGAGTAGGGAGGTCTGTCTGTATTCCTAGCACCTCAGTGGGCTTACTGGGGAGGGTCCTGCATGGACAAAGCAGGTCCCAAGGTGTGGCTAAGGGAAGTGAGCAGCTGTCTCCCACCAGGCTCTCCTACCCTGGAGCCACGTGGCCCTGGAGTAAGCCAGGATAAAGCTTTTATCCTTGGAACTGTTTATCTTGTACACCTGTGTCCGGACCTGCAAGGTGCCGTCTGGAATTTGTCTATCCCCATCTTTCTCTGTGTCTCTGTCTTTGTCTCTCTTTTTGCTGTCTCTGTAGCTCCCCCTTACTTCCTCCCAGAGAAAGAGAGCTGTACACAAATGTTCTTTTTTATTATTCTTTTATTATTTTAAGAATACAAAATGGTAAAAAAAAAATACAAATGATAGACTTTCACTAAATAAAATAATAAGAGTTTGACAATGGCTGCTGTATTGCCTAATGCCATGAATTTAATTTCTTATAAAGATGCCAAAAAATGTATAAGAAATTAAAAAGGGGAGAAGAAAAACTTTAAGCATCAACTGCTCCTCTCAAAAGACTAGCAGAAATCAGCAATGCAATTCCTCAATCTATCCTGTTTTCTTTCTTCCTTTCTTTCTTTTTTGGCCAGCTCAGCCCACCCTGAGAGCAGGGCTGGCACAGCCTGTGGTGCAGGGGATTGACCCACAGTCCCCTGCACCTGACTGAGCTTGCCTTAGCAGGCGCTTTGGACCACTGAGCTATCTCACCAGCCCTACTCAATCTATCCTGCATATATAAATAAATGGACCTCTTTCCCTCTTTCTTTTTGTCCTTTTTCTCATCCATGTTTTTCCTTCCCACTGAACAGAGTCTTTCCCTTTCAATGCATCTGTTGTACATTTCAGATTTTATTTATTCTTTCAGATTCTTACACTGGTGAGACAATATGATGTTTGCACATGTGGGTTTGATTTACTTCACTTAGCAGTATGATCCCTAGGTACTTCCACTTACCTATGAGAGACTCAAGTTTATCTTTCTTTATAGCTGGGTAATATTCCATTTTGTAAAAATAGCACATCTTTTTTATCCATTCCTCAGTTGATGGGCATTTGGGTTGTTTCTAAGATTTAGCCATGACAAATTGCGCTGCTATGAGCATGGGTGCACATCAATCACTGTGGCATGTTATTTGCAGTTCATTTGTAAAAATACATAGGAGGGGGAGAGCTGGGTCAAAGGGAGCTCCAACTCTAGCTTTTTAAGGAAACTCCACACTGATTTCCATGGTGCTTGTACCAGCATTTGCTCCCACCAGTGGTGGAGAAAGGTTCCCTCCTTCCCACAGTCATCCCAGCGTTTGTTACTGGTTGTTTTCTTGATGGTAACCATTTCTATAATTTCTCAACTTAGAAAACAATTCAATGTCTGATATTTTCATATTTGTCTTTCAAACCTACAAAGTGTGAACCAGTTTATGACTATTCATAGTAAAACATTTCCAAAGGTGGGAAAGGTTAGGTTCTTGGTTCTGAGACTGCTGCTAAGACTCGGTGTCTACCTGTGCCTGAGCCACAAGTCCCACATGGGCAGGCAGCCCCTGGCCCTCCCAAGCCCTGGCATATGGGCATCCCTAAGGCCTCACTTTGGCAAAAGACCACATGAACTCCCCCTCCCCACTGAGCTTGTGTTGAAAACCACACCCTCTCTCTCAGGTCCTGCTCACCCAGACCATGGTACCTGGGGTCAGGCTACCCATGAGGACAGCACTGTCAAACGATTTTCACTGTGAATGGAAACACCTGGACACCTGGAATCAGTCCCTAAGGTGATTCCACATGTCACAGCGTCTTGTAAGCTGGGTCCTCTCCCAGGACAGGAATTGAAACAACACTGGTGTCTCAGCTACTCTTCTCCCTCAGTGCTGGGACAAAACACCCAACACCCAAAACAAAGGAAGGAAAGGTTTATTTAGTTTACAGTTTGTGGAGGTTTCAGTGTGTACTCAGCTGGCTCCGAAGCAGAGTGACACAAGGCAGAGGGCAACCATTCCTGGCTGTGGAAAACAGCAAAGGCAGCTCCTAGCCAGGCTCTCTCCCCTCCTTATATTGTGAATAAGTTACTGCATGTAGAACTCACACAGTGTCCACGCCCTCCTCCTACACAGGATGAGGATGTTTACAAACCAAGAATCCTGGCTCTGGGCCGACACTTACTTACACTTTGAAACTTCTCAAGTTGACACAGTGTATCAACCAGTACAACTGCTAATGTGGATCTGGTGCAACTATAAACTCTAATATTAACTTAACTCTTTAATTGACTTGTCTTTTCCGCTTACAAGATGTTCTTTGAAAGAATAATGCATAGATATAATAAAAACTATCACCACTCATAATAAAATAATTACTTTCTACTTTAAACAAGGGGGATCAAGGAATGCCCTGGAAGCCTAATTTAATATGAAAGTCTGGCAAGTCCCAGGCCTGCATCCCTCACCTCCTTATGAGATAAGCAAGACAGGACAATGCCAGACAGGCATACTGGTTATGGTTCTCGAGAGGAACAGAATCAATAGAAACTATATAGACATCTACAGCAGGAAACATACTAAGTGGGCTTGAAGGACCAGACGCAGGGCCATGGACAGTGGCCACCTGCCCTACAGGGCCTGAGAACCCAGGAGGTCTCAGAGAGGGTGGGAACTGCCAAACCAGAGGCACCAAAGCTGCAGCACCAGTCCAAGGCCTGGGCCTGGAAGCTTCCCGGAGAGCTATGGGTGCACATCTGCAGCAGAAGCTGAAGAAACTACAGAATGAGGTCCCCAAGGCCATAGAAGCAAAAGAGGTGCCTGCTCCTATAGCCCGCAGCTCTTCAAAAATGGAGCTAATTTGCACTTCCCAACTAAGTCTACCCAAGGACAAGGACAAGCCCATTGATCAGTGCAACCTACAGCTAAGACAGGCTTTGTCCTTCATTTGCTTGTCTGCATGCCAATCATCTGCAGAAATGCCCCACAGACATGGCCAGCACTGCGCTTTGCCAATCTGCTGGTGACTGAACTTTCCCCCTCAAGCTGGTGCACTGGGATTGACTGTCGCAGGTAGCACTGAGGTGGTGCTTCTCCTAACTCGCAGAAGAGTTGGAAGACAAGTGGGGAGCTGCCCCCTCTTTCCTTAAATGTGGCAGCTCTATTGATCAACCATAAAAGGACACACACACACACACACACACACACACACACACACACCCCAAAATGATGCAAATGAGGGTATCCCAACATAAATGAAAGACAAAATCATAGGATGAACAAAGGTATTTGAAAGAATTAAACACCCTTTCACACTAAAAAAAAAAAAAAAAAGAAGAATACTTTTTTTCTATTCTAGGGATAGAAGGAAATGACTTCAGTGTACTAAGCCATGTGTGAAAACCCTGGAAGGTATATTGCTCAGTGGTGAAAAGCAGCAAGTTTCCCTCTACGTTCAGGAATAGGACAAGGAAATTGGTTAAGGGGGTTGATTTCTGCACTTCTGTCCAACACAGAACTGAATGCCTTGGACAAAAAGAAGAAATAAAAGAAAATATTGGCAAAGGGGAAGTAGTACTGTCTTCGTTCACAGACACACCCTTACAGGCAGAAAGCCTTAACATTCCATTCCAGAATTCTTTCAAGTGATAAATGAGCTCAGCAAAACATCAAGACATAAAGTCAACACACAGAAGTCAGCTGCATTTCTGTGCACTAACAAGGAGAAACCTGAAAGAGAACTACAAAAGCAACTCCATTTACAGTAGCATCAAAAAGAATAAAATACTTAGGAATTAACCAGAGAGATGAAAGAGATGGAAATCATAAAGCACTGTTGAAAGCTTTGCTTATTATGATAAAGTACTTATAAGCTCATCTTAACTGTCTTATCTGTGTAGCTCAGCAGTGTCAAGTGTATCTCATCATTGCCCAGCACTGCCCAGAATCTTTCCTCCTCCTCCTCTACTTGCCCGTCCCCTCCCCTCCCCATCCCTCTCACCCTTCCCTCCCCATCCTTCTCCCTCCCCCACCTCTCCCCCATCCTTCTCTCCCTTTTCTCCCCCTCCCTTTCCCCTTCCCCTTCTCTTCCTCAATCCCCCTTCCCCACCCCCCTCCTTCTCCTCTGTCTCCTCTTTTTCCTCCTGCTCTTGCTTCCTTGTTCAGGATGCAGACACCAGATGAAAAGCTGCTGCACTCCTGTGTGCTCTACTGACTGCTGCCTTTTGCTTCAGCCGACCCCGCAAGAGGCAGATGTGGGAGAGGCCATGGGTCACTATTCCATTTCACAAGTCAAAGCAGGCGTGACTTCTACAGGCCAAACAGACCACACCACACTGGGCCACTCACTGTTTCGCATGCTCTGCGCCCCTCCAACATGAGACGCCCTCTCCTCTCACACCTCTCAGGTCCAAGACCAGCTTCTCAGACATACATGTCCTCTTGTCATCCTGAGATGCACCACTGGTGATGTCACTGCCTTGGCATTGCCTTACCAGTGACGAGCCTCCCCTCCCTTCTCTGGTCTTCCTAAGGTCAGGGTGCTTGCTAAGGCACCCCCCCTTTAGGCCTCCGTCAATGTGTTAACTGAATGAGCTTGGTAAGGTCACAGTATGGGAACAAATCAGAGGTGTGGCTCAGACCTGGGGAGTCCAGCCTTGTCCCAGCACAGCCAACATCCCTCGTGCATAGCCCTCATCAGTGACTCTAAAAACACAAAGCACTCAGGGCATGAACATGGGTGCTCCTTGCTTATGGTAAAGCATCGGCATCTTCCTTCCCTCTGACTAAGGTGTTCTACTGCCCTCCTGGCCTACAAGCAGCTTCTTAGTCCAGAAACTCAGAAAGGAAGCCTTCCTCAATTATCCCATCAGCTCCAAAGCCACTGCGACTTGGTCTCAGAGGGCCCAACCTCTGCTCCTGGTGCCCCAGCAGGTAGAGTGATCACTGGGAACATTTTCTGAAGCCTGGAGGACAGCCTTCCTCAGGCTGGGGCTTTGCACCGGGCTCGCGCTCAGTAGAAACACCCTAGATAAGTAGGTAAACGAGCCAGGTCAAATGCATCAATCTCGGTCCACGCAAATGTTTGTAGACATCGCAGCTAAGGGAGACGCTGACATTTGTGATCATTCTAAGGTTTTTCTTTGTAGAGCAAAACAGAAGATCAAGGCAGTAATAGAACCAGGTTCACAGGAAATTGGTTGATGAGCTTCACAAATTGGCTGTTGATCTGGCCACAGTCAGGGCCACGAGATGCCCTCAGCTGACGGCTGGAGTCAGAGCAGAAATCTGAGCCTGCTCAGTGCTCCCTGGCTGCCCCCAAGCCTGCCTGGCCTTGCTTTGCCTAAACCTTGTTTAATGATTCATCCCGACTCCCAGAGTCAGCTCGCACTCCCTGTGCAAAGAATCCATACTCGAGGCTGCAAGGAAAAGACGTTTGTGCATCGCATCCTGCATCACAGCTCAGACAAGGGCAAAATAAGCTAGTCTTTAGCCTTCCCCAGAGTGTGCAAGCAGGTGCTGGTGTGAGTGGGCCAATTGGGGTCCTCAGGGTATGATCAATAAAATCAAATTCTGCCTCAGTCACACCATTTTTCCTTGAAGTTCTCCAGTAAAAACCCCATCATCAAGTGATCGGATCCTGTGCTTCTCAGCCACAGTACAATGGCCACCTCCTCCATCTGTCCACCTCAGCCTCGACAATGGTACGCTTAGAAAGCCTGTCAGGGCACAAGGAAACATGCCATAGCCAGTAGGAGCATGGAGGCAGGAACCCATGTGTGTGTGTGTGTGTGTGTGTGTGTGTGTGTGTGTGTGTGTGTGTGTGTGTGTGTGTGTGTGCATGTACTAGGTGCCAGGTTTTTCTTTGTATTTAAAGCTGTTGCCACAGTGGAAAGCAGTAAGAGGGAAATAAAGGAAAGAGACTAAATAGTAGAGGCATTTTCGTGACACTTTTGTCTCCTGAATATCAAATTCTCCTCTTGATCAAGAGGAAAATAATTAACACTGTCTCAGTGTTAATTCAGCCTTGAATTATAAGCTGCTTCTCACTAAAGAGATATTTGGCTTTAAGAAATTCACTTAATTGTTCTAATTTTTGTTAAGTAAGTATGGAGCAACTAAGCCTTTGAATATATGGCCTCAAACAGACTTATGATTGTTCAACTTAGGATGAAAGTATCTTCACTGATTCATACAAGAAAAATTGTCTACATTCTCAGAGTAACCATCCTAATAATTAAAATATTAATGAGAAAGTCATTGCTCCTTTCTTGACCCTAAAATATTACTCTCCTGTCAACCTCATATAACAGCACAGAAGATTTCTAATATTGATCCCAGAAAAATGGCTCTGAGTGTCAAGGTGTAGGTTGGAGGCTGTGTCTTGCTGAGTGACCTTACTAGCTTGAACAACTCTTCCTATTTTAATTCTGCTTCTCTGTGATTTATAATGCATAGGTTTATTTGGGGAATGTGACACCTGATCGATTATGAAGTTTTAGAAAGAGCCTCTCATTGTCAATAACGATTGTTGGGTTCAACTTGCTGCACTTAATCTGGGACCTTCTTCTGGAAGGCAATGGGTCTCCAGCTGAATGCAGAGAAGAGAAAGGATAATCAATGCACACTCTTCACCACACAAGCACACACACACACAGACACACACACACACACACACACACACACACACACGCATGCACGCAGGCCCACGCGCACACATGCACAGGCACACACACCCAAGAGCAGATGAAAGATTCCAACCCAAATTTTCTGAACAGAAGCCATCTCGCTGCTCTGTGTGGCTGACGCTCTTCATTTATGCATGCTCTACCATCAGGTGAGGGAATCCCCACACAATTGCTGGTCTGCAAGAGCTGCAAGAATCCAAGGCCTCTCCCTGGGTGCTCCCTTTCCATAGTGAGCTACCAAGACAGTGAGAGAAAAGAGGCCCAATCTTGCTGCGATATTTATGCTGCTGGAAATCACCAAGAAGCCTCAGGAAGAGACCCGTGTCCTCGGAGCAGGGATGCACCAAGGAGGCTTGCAGCAGAGGGGCCGTGCATGGCACGTGCTGCCTGCTGCGGTTGGGGGCACAAGGGCTCTGTTTCTGCACTTCTGCTGAAGCAACACATGCCCAGCTCCCACAGCCTCCCTCCTGCCTGAGGCTCTAACATTGAAAATTCTGCTGAGTGTTGGATCCAGCAGAACAGAGAAAAATCTGCAACATCTCGCTGGCACTCCTTGTATACTTTGCAATTTTGCAAGATACAAAACAATGCATGCAAAATCCCCATAACTGTAATTTTCTTTTTTGAGGGAAATGAAAACAAACAAACTACACATGCTCAAGCAAGCTTGTCTGGATCTCCCTAACACACTTACAGAAAATGGTCACTCTGCTCCCCCTTTGGTTAATCTGAAGAGGGTCGCTTTCTGTGTTCCCCTGTAGTGTGAACCTACCACTCGTCATTATTTTTAGAGTACAGTTGTGAAAGCATTCCCTGTTTCTGGGAACTGCTGCTCCCTGAGAGATGGTCTGCATTTTCACCCCGGGACCACCTGGGCCTAGGGTCCCTGCTCACACAGCAGTTCTGGTCCTGACTTCTGGGCCTAGAGAGAGAAGGCAGACCTGTGTCGCTCCTCACTGGTACCTGAGCTGAGCATGCCAAGCCCTGGTGTTCAGGACCTGATGCCCTCCATCTATGCTTCCAGGCCTGTTCTAGATTTTTATCTTGCTATCCAAACCATTCACACTATTGAATGGGCAAAGCCTAATCTGGTGATCTTCAACCAGTGATTCTCAACCAAAACAGGGCATTTTTCCACGGCCAGGAACAGAGCAGGTGGGAGCATTGTGGGAGACACCAGGGGAGCTGCTGTGCAGCTGTAGACCTGAAATGCTCAGAACCACGAGGCATGGTTCCATGTACAACACTCCAGCTCCTGCGCTGAGCTTGAGAAATCATGTGCTAGACTTACAAGGCAGGATGGGGCTCCAGTCTGCAGAGCATGACCTCCAAGGAACCATATGAGTCCGTGGGCCGCCAGCAGAACAGGTGGCAGGCAGGCACCTTCATCTGTGTTTGCAGCTGACGCCCATCTCTTGCTTTGCATCTCAGTTCATACCCTGTCAGACCAGCAGCGTTAGGTTCCTACAGGAGCCCAGATACTAGGGTGAAACTAGTCGGTGAGGGATCGAGGCTGCAGCTCCTGATGAGTACCTCAGGCCTGATGATCTGAGGTAGGGCTGACGCAGTGATGTTAGCACTGGGGAGTGCCAAAAATACAGACTCATATTAGCAAAGGGGTCTGGCTGCGTAGAGACCTGCTGACAGGCTTTAGGTATATAGCTGCATTTGGTGTCAGGCAGTAAGTTAGGCTGCTGGTCTCCACATGGCTCACTATTATTTTATTTGCTACATCCATTCATGCGTCTTTCTCACCCTGAACTTTTGTCTCAATCAGTTTTGATTAGACTGCAAGCTAACCCTGGCCAAATGAGAAAATCAAAACAAAACAAAACACATCACTGTAGAACTTCTTTGGATGTAAGACTCTGGAAACTAGTGCTCTATGCCCTGACTGGAAAAGATTATGATATTACTCAGGGTTTTACTAGAGGAACAGATACAAGGAACAGACATAACACAAGATGTACAAATGTATAAGGAATTACAAGACTGACTTATGATGGTCAGCCAGATTCTGATGAGGAAGCTGCAGAGGGCATCTGCACATAAGGCTGAAGGGTTCAGTAAGAGGTCTGGAGCTCACTGCAGTGTTTTGAGCAAGTCCCCGTCAGTCAGCTGATGAATCTGCGATGGAAAGCTGAAAAACCTGCAACAGAAAGCTTAAGGATTCAAGCCTGAGGCTGAAGAGTCTGCTCTGGAAACCAGGAGAAGTCCAAGCTGACTGCGAAGACTGAAATTCCCCCAAAGAAGTAGAACACCAAATCTTTTCTCAACCCCTTTGTATACCCTTTTTGTCACTGTGGGGCAGACCCTTCCTGTCCTAGAGCAGGCTCCAGGCAGGCCCTTCCCACCCCAGGTTGATACAATGAATGGACTACTACAGATGTCTTCCACAGTACCTGCCCCTCCTGACAAAATCACTGGGATTGCTGAAAGAGAGGATATTGCTTGTTTATTTGTGCATGGAGGTCATCAGATAACATCACAAGATAATAGAATCTCGAGTTTCAAATGCCCCTCTCTGTGGTGTGTGTATCTATAAACATTGGTCAGACTTGCTAGTTCTTTCCTTATTTGCATAAGGTTTCTCCTTCCACCAAACTTGTGGCCAAAGCTGCAAATGGGCTGCTTGCATCCTCACAAGGCAAAGCCTACATATTCAACAGAGGGTTCTTGCAATGCTCTACTAAAGACACTGTCCTCTCTGGTCCTTGCCCATCGACTCAGAGCCAAATGAATATGTTTCCTACAGTACAATTAAAGAGATTGACTGCCTGCTAGCAGAAGGCACCCTGGTATCAGCTAATCTGAAATTAAGTGGGAGATATTTTGCTAAGGCTGTGTTTTGTTAAGCAAGCAAAATGTAAAACTTCCCATTTTTAGTGATTGATTAATGACCTTTTACAGGACCCTGCTAAATGGAACAATTGAAGAATGTAGGAGCAATTAAGGAGCCTTGCAAGGCAGTTCACTTATCAAAACGACTTAGACAAGACTGCAGCTGGATCACTGCCCCTTGTACCTTAACTACTGTCAAACTGTATCGGGCAGCCCCAAGAAAACTATTTTAGGCAGTTTTAGGCACATCAGCAAAATGCCGCCCTGAACTTTCTGCAGCAATTACAGACAGATTGGCCACCTGGCACTTCGGGCTGAACTCCCTGAGTTTCGATCCACACTACCCAGTGCCCCACCAGTTCTGCTCCTGCCTCAGCACCGCTTTTCCCACTAGCATTTTCCAAACAAAAGCTACTGCTTGCAAAGGGTACAAGCTAAACTCACCCATGTGATGGGGCACTGTGTTCCTATACAGCTTCCTTTGAAATAGCAATTGCCCATGGGCACCAGGGAAATGGAGCCAAAACCACCACGGTGCTCAGAGACCAGCCCAGGTCTTGGCTGTCCCTCTCAGTCTCGTCCTCCAGCTTTCCTGTTTGATGAAAAAAAAAAAAGATTGTTCTTCCTGAGGTGGGTCACCCTGGCCCATTCTGTGGACCAGAGACCAGGACTCTGCCAGGAGTAAAACACCTGTGATGTTAGCTGAATGTTCTCGCCCCTCCTCCAGGGCAAAGCAAGTATTCCCTCTTCCGGCTCCTTGTGGTGTGCTCTCAGGCTCCTTGTGGTGTGCTCTCAGCGCAGCCCTGACTCCCCGCCCCCACTCGGGGGAAAGGAAGTGAACATCCATGCAGACACATTTGCCTTAAAGGTCTGGTCTAAAAGCTCCTCATCCTGAGGACATCACCAGATTGAATCTCTCCCTTTGGCGTGATAAAAGTGAGGGAGCTGACTTCTGATTGCTTACGATGGCCAGAGTTTCATGTTTTAAATTCATGGACCTCTTGGGAGGGCTGAGATCAGGCTCCATTTCAGCACTTACCTGCGCTGCTCCCCTAGGTCTGCGTCTTTCCATAGAAGCTACAAACTGACCCTCCCCCACTCCCGATCCAGGCCCCTCCTCTGCTCCAGGATGAGCACACCATCCTCTGAGCTGCTTCTGCACCAGGGGCCGTCCTCACCAGCACAAGCGAGGTATGGGCTGGCTGCCCACAGCTCCCTGCCTCCTCGGTCCATTCCCCAGTGGCTCCGAGCCTGCTAATGCCATCTGACCCCTTTCCTACGTTTCAGTTTTCCAAGTCCTTTGATGGCTGGGATCATTAAAAACTGATCTTGGTTTTCCCTTGCAGATAATAGGGGCTCTCTGTCTACCTCCTGCAGTGGTGAGAATTAAATAAGATAAAGCTGCCAAGCTCTTGCCCAAAGCCATGGAGTTTCTCTGCAGGAATTTGGGGCTCTAGCCTGGATGGAAAGAGGGGGAAATGTGAGCAAGGAGCGGCCTGAAAGTGGCAGCTGCAGAGCCAGATATCACTTCACAAGACGTAAGGCGCACTGATCAGCCAAGGACCGCAAACTAAAGGTAGCTTTATTTGCACTCTGCATAAGATTGACGATACCATGATGCTTATCGTGGGCTTCCTATTCCAAATGTATAGAGTAAAGCACAAGTAATGGGGGCCATGAGGAACCCGAGGATCTCACACTTGTCCCTATCACGCCTCCGCCCACCTCAGAAACCCTGGGTCTCCTCATTTCTGATGTTGCCATGCTTTATTATCAGATTTCCACAAGGGTGGCCAAGATGGTACAGAGGATCTTTACCTCCCAGAGCCTCCTCCAGGGGCCACCTGCGGTAGCCTGGTGGATGTCAGGCTGAGGCGTCACGCTAGGACAGCACCCTCCCCACTGCGCTTTTCCTTCAGCATTCCCACTTTTACCATCCCTTCCCTCTTCTGCACCAGAACCCCAGGCAGGAGCCCACTCTGCACTTGGCCACCACTGTCTCCGGACTCATCCCTGGTCTGTGGTAAGGTCTCAGGCTTTGTTTCCTTGTCTTTGCTCTGATTAGTCTGACATTTTCTCCTGATCAGACTGGGTCGTGGATTTAGGGAGCTGAAGCAGCCTTTTGCCTGCCCTACATCAGCAATTGGGGTGTCCCAGAAGTTAACAGGGAGCCAAGCCCTGACTTCAGGAGGGACCTGTGACACTCGCTCCTCTGGCCTTTGTGTCTTTGGGGGGAAATTCAGACAAGTCACGTGGGCAGCCACACACAAGCAGACAGTGGCCTTGGCAAGGTGGAAGATTTTCAGAGCAATAGAAAAGACATGAAACAGCTTCAAGTGGGAGGGAAGGCAGGTGCTACAGCAGGCAGCTGCCAAGCATTAACTCTGGGCTTTGTTTACGTGGCTTAATGGGCCTTTGAGGAACATTATTCCTTCCTCCAAGCTCCTTATTTTTTCACAAGGACAATGGGCTGTTTAGACCAACTTTGGAGGGAAGCTTCCTCCTTGTCCCCTAGGGCATGGACAGTTCACTCTTTAAGAGTGTGCCTGAATTGCAGCCTACGAGCCACATAGCTGTCACACAGCACCAATGACACAATTAAACCTGAACACAGAGGATTTCATTTAGAAGAAACAATTCATGCATTAACATCTTTTGTCAGAACAGAAAACATGGGGTGCTGTAGGCTGGCATCACCGCCCAAGGTCTTGGAGTTTGCTTTGAGCACTCCAGGGCTTTGATCCTGCGATCTGTACTTTGTAGCAGCTCACTCAGAGTAGGTTATGCTCCCTTGGGCTAGAGCTAAAGCCCATAGTGAGCTGGGTTTCACCTATAGCTAATGAATAAGAAAAGGAGGGGCAAAGGCAAGGCAAACAGCATCACATCTGTGCTTCTTGGGGGCCCTAGCCCAGCCTCCAGGGCCCCTAATGCCTAACTTTCTGCCTAACACCTTGAGTTGCTTGGGTTGTCACCTCCTGGCCCAGCTGCTTCTACCTGGCTTCTTAGTCACCAAGCTGAAGATGACTAGGAGAAGCTCTGCGCAGGCACCTGCACACACTTTCTCAAAAGCTGCGCAAAAGTATTCCAGACTTTCTGATCAAGAGGCAAAGCTAAGACTGCTACACAGGAACGTGTATAAGAGATAAAATGGGACCAGTTAAAGCTGTGGAAAGTATGAGATGACTTCAGCTCTCAGGCAGCAAAATAAATGGGCAGGCTAGCTTTGGTTGTTGGACCATGGCTGGCAAGCCTCTGAGGAGTCCTCAGAAAGGAAACCTTGCATCTGCACCCAGAGGCGATTCCTCCATCACCTAAAGAAGGAACAAAAAAATGTGCTTCTCTTGTGATGCTGCTTAGGAGAGTTTTAAAGCCTTGTGTTGTGTATTTAGCTGTATGATCCACTGGGCGTTTAACTTTTATGGAAGGCATACGGTCATACCCAGATGTTTTTTTTTCTGCAGGAGTACTCAATCCTTCTAGCACCTTTTATTATGACATTTTGTTCCCATTCCCCTTTATTAGGGAGCCAAACATGTCAGTTGTTTCCATTCATGAGGGCCTACTTCTGGGCCCTTCTCTCAGTTTTTCTATTTGGCCTATTGTTCTTTTATTGATGCCATGCTGTGTGGATCACCATGGCTTTGCAGTAAACTCTGAATTGGGGCTCAGAAAATCTCCTAGTTTCATTTGGTCTGTTTCTCACTGGCCTTACTATTCATCTGGCCTTTGCATACGAACTTTGAAGCCTCCAGCTTGCTGAGACCCAGGTTGGAATTCCAATGAATCAACAGGAAAGACTGGGTGCTTACTGGCTGTAACCCTTTTATCCTGGCATCTTCTCAGTGGTGGCAAGGTGGGAAGCCTTCTGTACTCTTAAGGTTAACTCTCAGCATTTCATCCTCATACTGGAAGCTTCCGACATCCATAGATGAACTTTGAAAGACTAGATGAGCTATATGTTTTCAAGATTGAGCCACATTTGACAGTGTTGTGTTTTTTCCCATCCCCGGCCAGCAATGCTGGAACTGGAACTGTGCTGGCTTTCCTGTAGTTCACAACACAGACAAATTACTTGGTGTACTACACATGTCCTTCTTGAGAGGAAGCCAGAGATTTGTCTTGGTATCGATTGGGATTTACAGAGCCCTTCTCAACTCTAGCCCCTTCAGGATTTCCTGCCTACTTTCTAAAGTGGCAAACCTTGATGCAGGACTGGGAAAAATATAGGAAAGAAAGAAGATAGAGGAGAAAGAATAGAAATCCAGGAGGAGGGGGAAGAGAAGGAGGAAGGGAGAGGAAAGGAGCAAAGCAGAAAAAGAGAGGAAGAGGAGAGGAAATGAGAAGGAAGAATGAAAAAGGTAAATTTGGAGAATGCAAAGGGCAGGAGGAAGGTGGGAAAAGGAAGAGGGGAGGGAAGGAGAGGAGGGGGAGGAGGAAGAAGGGGAGCAGGGGGAGAAGGGAGAGGAGGAGGTGGAAATGCAGAGTCTTCCCACCACTGTGGTTCACGAGGTCCCTTTTCCTGGCTCTGGCCAGGGTGACTGGGTTTCTCTTGGAGTACTTGGTGCCCACCTCTGTTGACAGGTTAGCAAGCAAGGTGAGCCTTCGCTTGGTGCTGGGAAGCAGATAAAACATGAAGTGCTAAGCACACAGGTTGCTTTGCCCTGTCTCACCTCCTCTCCTAGCCTATTATATGTTTCATTTTAGCCCCTCACCTTGCTGTTTATTTATACCTCTTCTGGAGTCTTACATGTAATCACTGGGAGAAAGTGGCTGTCAAGAGCTCATTCTGTAAGAACCCTCTCTTTATAATTCGGGTCTTCTAAACTGTAGTAGAGAGCTATTTTTGCACTTCAGGATCTACACGATGAATATGTTAGCTATCTACTCCCAGGTTAAAAGTGATAGAGAAAATTCAACAAGTGCAGTTTGGTGAGAGGTGTACTTCTTTTATTTAAAAGAGTGGTAAAACCCCTTTGCTTGGTTCTGCACATCTGTCCTGAGAAGTACACCCAAGAATGTCATTTACAGAGGCAGAGCAAACACCCACTCTCAGATGAAGACACTGCGGACTGACCGCTGGCGAGCTCTCTAGGCTGCTCTCCACGTGAGATGTGCTGAAGGGAGAAGCATAATTAATATGTAAATCACAGCTTATGTTCTGCCAACATAGTATTGCATTTAGACATCTTTTCAAAGTGACAAAATTGCCCCAAGGACATGTAAAAATTAATGCCATAAAAACATGATACATCAGGGAAGGTACAAAGGGTGGCTAGATATGGAACAAGATAAACAGATGCTTCAGACCTGTAATTCATAAGTCCTTCATTGTTAGCAACAAGTACACACACTTGCATGCACACATGCACACACACACATCGAAGTGCAAGAAGCATGCCATGCACATGTGCATTCACACAGACACATGCATGAACAGACAAGCATGCATATGCTCTGCTCCACAAACATACAGACAGCTCATAAAATCCACTCAGTGACAATCAGGTCTAAATAAAATGTTAAGAAATGGAAGATGTCACCAATTGTGCAACTTATTAAATCACTCAGGAGATAATAAAAGGCAATTAACCAACAGAGACAAACAGGCCAACAGTGAACAAAGAGTCTGACTTCACTGGACTGGGGACATTTTAGAGTGAGGATGAGAGAGGTGGGATTTAACATAGAACAGTGGCCCACACATTTTAAAATGAAACAAACATTCTATAGCTCTGTAGCCTCACGAGTCCCCCCACCCACAGAAACCCCCAGGAAGGCGTGGGACTCTGAGCCCGACCATGGGCACATCTCAACAGCTTAGGGGAACCAGAAAGATGTAAACACCACACACAGGCATTATAAGCATGATATAAACCTTTATTATATAACAGCAAAAATATGATGCTAAATTACTAAAAATTCTCATTTTTTTCTGAGAACCTAAATCTGTATGTACCAAACAGTTCCATTTTAAATAAATCTCAAAAATATTAGATGAATCCTAAGAAAATAGACTGCTATCTGAGAGTGAGACCCACCTGGAAGAGCAAAGCTCCCTTCTGCATCACCTCTAAAGTCTAGCTCCTAACATTCCTGGAGTCTAATGAGGGTTGGGCACCGGCCTACAAACTAAAATCCACAGAATGCCAGGTTAAGTGCTACTCTTCCAACTCTCCCACCTCTGAGAGCCTTTTTCTTTAAGCACCTCAAAAAAAGAGAAATGATCTGCTTCTCATTGTTTTTCCTTCATTCAGTTTATTGTTCCAGTCATAAGAAGTGCCTGTTAGTGTCTAGTACAGAGAATTCAGTAACAACTCACAGAGGCGTGTACCTGGTTTATAGATCTAAGAGTAGAGAATGATGCTGAAGTTAATTACACGATGACTGTCTGATCTGGTTAGAAGTAGCCATCAGAAAAACAAAATACATGGTGCAAACACGGAGTTTTCAAGAGGGGCCATCTTTCTTGGAGATGTGATTGAAAGTTGAGAGTCAAGGGTACGACCATGACTGTTGCCCGCGAGCCCACGCACCTGTCCTGAACACGATCAGACACCTAAAATACATCAGATCAGAATCGGACCTTTAAGCACACATCCCTACTTTTCTTATTGATTTATACATACACGTTTATGTTAATTTTATTGAGAAAGAAGTAGCAATGAGACAGTTTCAAAACCAATTAGTAGGACCATTTCAATAACTAATACATTGCATATTGTTGTCTTCGTAGTAGTTATTCATAGTACAAGACACAGACATGATATCTTGCCTAAACACTGTTATTTCAAACTTTCTCCTCATTGAATTAAGAGAAAGTGGCTGTACATCTCTGCTAACTATTTTGTATATACAGATATATACTGTTTTCACTACAAAATGACCCTTCATTTATATCCCCCTTTTTTGTTTACTTTTGTCAGAGATGGGTATTCCATTGCCATTCATATATTGTAGGTGCATAAATCTAGCAAATTAATTCAATATACATATTTTTTAAAATACTAACTTCTAGGGGACCATTTGATAAGGGGTGAACATTGTAGTTGTACGTTTCCAGTGGTGAATTTCTAGATTAGTACGTTTCCTGTCCAAGTAAAATCTTAAGGGTAAAAGAAGCCATCAAAACTGTATAGGTGGGCTGGCAAGATATAGGTGGGCTCAGCAGTCTAAAGTGCCTGCTTATGCAGCGACTGCAGTTCAATCCCTGACACCACATGCTGTGCCAGCCCCCAGGGTGGGCTGAGACAGCCACAAAAAAAAACCTGTGGGTGAAGAGTTCAGGCTTAGACACAATGCACAGAATTACGATCTGGAATGGTTCAATGGTTCTCCTATTCTTTGCCTCCCCTTTTCCCTATCACTCTCCCTGCTCCCCTGAGGCCTGGTAGCCACCTGGTCTAATACATATGCCTAGGTCCACTGCACTCCCAGCAGCTGCTTTTGCTCTAGGTGTCATTTTCTACACTTACCCATGGGACAGCATATGTATCTCACCACCTCTAACTCTGGTCTAGCACTCCAGCGTGGTCACTGGCCACAGGTCACACATCCATTTCTGGGTGTGTCCAGTGCACTGTGTGTGGCCTTCTCCAGCCTGCCGTGTCACCGCCCCCACCGGTGCTACCTGGAGCCTCCCCATGGCCCCTCACACTTGGTGTTACCAGCTTCAATTTCTCTCTGCAGCACACCGTGGCAGCAATTCTTCACTTTATTTTCCATTTATCTAACTACTCAGTAATGTCATCCTCTCTTTGTGTGCCTGATGCCAGATGCATCTTCTGCTGGTTCTGACACTGACAGGATTTCCTAATGATGACTGTATCTCTATGCACCAGGAGAAAACTCTTTTCCCACTTTATATAATCAACTTATCACTTTTGTCATAGTTGCAGAATAGCTGATGGTTTAAACTTTTGTTTAAAGATTCGTTGTTCCCTAAACTACAGTGACATCAGCCAGTGCTCCTATCCATCGCTATATAATTTGCTTAACACATATACTATTTAGGGACTCTAGAGTCCAACTTTCAGTGCACTAGGAAGTGAGGATCTGTGGTCTCTCTCTCTTTCCTTTTCCTTTCCACGCCTTTTGTTTTCCTTGAACTATCTTGCCTGGCGCTGTACTCTGAGCTGCACACCCTCCCTCTGATCCTTGCTGCTGCCTTCCTTGTACACTATGCCTGCATTTAGGTATAGGCCGTCTCTAGGCTCCACGCTGGCTTCTGAATGTGCAGAACTCAGTGGATGCCACCTCCTTGACAAGTGTTCAGCAAGTATTCGGCCACAACCCCAGACTTGAGTGTAAGCAAACACAGAGGATCTGCTGGTGACACTGGCGCAGTACCACTCTGCACCCAGTGCCACTCTGTACCTAGTACCACTCAGCACCAAATACCCCACTCTGCACTCAGGACCACTCAGCACCAAGTACCCCTCTCTGTACCCAATACCACTCTATACCCCATATACCTCCTGCACCCAGTAACCCTCTCTGGGTGCAGAAGGGTATTAGGTACAGAGTAGTACCGGGTGGAGAGTCCTCCAGTCCCTGTGGGCAGTGTGCACACCTAAGTGCTTACTTCGTTAGCCTTCTCTTCCACTATTCGCAGGAACTTCCCCTGTACAGTGTTGTCTCATCTTACCAACTTTTATTCCAAGTCTTAGCACAGTGCCTGGCTTTCAAGAAGAAAATCCATGAGTTGAGGAAAAAAATGTAGCCAGCTGTTCTCCAGACAAAAGACATCTATCTCAAATGCATAAAGAACTTTTTTTAAAAAATCAGGCCCCCAAAATTCAAAGACCCAATCCAAAAATGGGCATCTGAGAGGAATGCACACTTTTCAAACAAAGATATGCAAATGGCAAATAAATACATGAAAAAAATCTTCAGCATCATTGGTCATTCCAGAAATGGAAATTAAAGCAGCACTGAGATTCCGTCTCACCCCAGAAAGAGTGGCTATCCTCAAGAAGTCGACCAACAACAAATGCAAGAGAGGGTGTGGGGAAAAAGAAATTCTTCCCCACTGTTGGTGGGAGTGCGGACTGGTGCAGCCACTGTGGAAATCAGTGTAGAGAGTCCTCAAACAGCTAGGATCGGAGGCCCCATTCAACCCACTTATTCCCCTACTGGGTATTTTCCCAGAAGAACTGAAAACTTCATACCACAGTGATATATGTGCACCCATGTTTATAGCTGTGCAATTTGTCATAGTCAAATCTTGGGAACAACCCAAATGCCCATCAACTGAGGAATGGATAAAAAGATGTATTATTTTTATATAATGGAGTACTATCAGCTATAAAGAAACATAAACTCGAGGCTTTGTAGGTAAATGAATGCAACTAGAGACCATACTTATAAGTGAAATATATCAGCTACACATGTATAAACTTTGTATTGTCTCCCTAGTGGAAGAACCTGAAAGAGGGTTGGGGAGATAAATCAGCCACATAAGTGCCTGCCTGGCAAGAGCAAGGAGCCCAGTTTGATCCCCAGTACCTCATGCTGTGCCAGCCCCAGAACCCCAGGTGCTCTGCGTCTGCACCAAAGCTGGGAATGGTGGTACACACCTGTGAGCCCAGCGCTAGGGATGCTGAGGCAGGAGGATCATTAGGAGTCAGAGCTGCATAGTGATACCCTGTGCCAAAATACATAAATAAATACCAGATAGATAGATAGATAGATAGATAGATAGATAGATAGATAGATAGATAGATAAACAGACAGATAGATTTTTTTAATTTAGGTAAAAAAAAGACACATGTAATGCTTGTTTAACAATTAAATTTATAGAATCATTCTCTCTGTTTTCAGTGGTAAACACTAAAATAAAATAAGTACAGAAATAAGTAGTACTAAGCTACAAGTTTTAAACCTCACAAAAGTTATGAAAACTCCTGTATCAATGGGCCTGTCACATTCACGAAATTTTCCATGCAACTCTAGCAAGTGCAGACTCCTTTGGAGCCCTTCCTTACCTTAGACTTCTTACTAAGATGCCAGTGTTAGACCGAATAATTCAGATACGCATCCATTCATCCACAGGCCGAAGTCTGATTTCTTTTTTTTAGTACCGGGTGGTATAGAACACAGGTGCAAATGTAGCAACAAATAACAACAGTGTCCCCTGACAAGGCTTTGCCATCCGGCAGGAGTTTTGACTGTCCCTCTGCTATCTCAGTTTAAAAGTCCTCAGACACCTTTCCTTCTAGCCATGACTAACTGATAGCAGATCATGGCTGCGCAGTAAACAACTATTCAAGCGGACCTGGATGAAGAAAGGCACATCAGGCTCCAGACTGTGGCACCGAAAGTGAAGCCTCCGAGGAGCATGACACTCCGCCTGAGGGAGGAGCTGAGCGGAGAAGCCAGGGCAGCGAAGGGGACCCAACAAGAGCGAGCCACGACAAGGGCAGTCTCTAGACCTACCGGGGTCTGCAGCCTGGCTGCGCAGAGAAAGGCTTGGTTCAAGCCAGTGCACCGCCGCATGTGAGGCAGCAGCAGGGGGAGAGGAAGCTGACTCAGAGTGCAGCCTGAGGCACTGGGACGCAGAACAAAGGGAGGCGCTGATGGTCCCCGACTCACTGCAGTTCAGTTTATGGTTTTTCTTCTTTATGGTGGTGTGAAAGCTATCTACATGCAGTAGAAACTGCGTCTTGAATTCAGAACTTTGATCAGAAGGGTGAGCAATACTCTACAGGGTATTGTAATAATACCCGCAATTTAGTTTGTGAAAAATGTGTTGTTGAGTTAGAGTGTCTTCAACTTTCAGTGGGCATGTCTGGACATACCTCCACTTCTAGGTCAAGGCGAACATGTACTCTAGGTCTGGGCTACAGGAAAAATTCACAATGCAGATCTAATATACTCGGCAAAACCAAAGCCAGACCAAGGTAGGGAAGAAGACACCCGTAGTCCCAGTACCCAGGAGGCTGAGGCAGGAGAACCACTGTGAGTTCACAGCCAGACTGAACTACATAGTGAGACACTGTCTCAAAAACAAGACACACTCAAGCCAGAAAAACAGAACCAGAGCTTGTCAGACCATAGCCACTTGGATGATAACCAAAACCAAATAAAATATAATAACACACAAAACACTAACACAAATTCATGACGGAAAGGTTGAAGAAGGGAAGATGAAAGAGACAAAACTAAAAAGACACGTTAGGTATGTGTGCTAACTCCACACACCTAAGTAATTATTATGTACCGCAAACATGTACTAATAAAAATTAAAATTTGGAAAAAGAAAAGGTTCCTATCAGAAACAGTGGAGTCCGGATGACAACACCATCTTCACATGCTGGTGCAGAAAGACTTCAATCCAGAATGCTACATTTGACCTAAATAGCCTTCAAGAGAGCACTGACTGAGAATATTTTCACATAAATAAAGGTTAAAGGGAGTCTCTATGGTCTGAACTACAGCAGAAGATCCCTAAGGAAATATATTAGGCTGAGAGGTGAAATCAAGTGGGATCTCTGTTCTATGATAAGGACGCCCGCCTCCCTCATACCTACGTACCTACCGCCACGCAGCCTGGCACCCAGGCCTGCACGGCAGGGAAGCGAGAAGGACTCACCCTGCCTGCCCCGTCTCTGCTGCTACAGGTGCCTCACATAACAAAACTCATGGAGGAAAATCAACCAACGCACCAAATCCTCGCAAGTCTGAAGTCTTGCTCCCCTCAATGCAGCATACCAGAGGTACCACCCAGAAGACCAACCTGACCAAGCGCAAGACCAACCCCTGGGGAGAGTTTCACTTCAGGACTGAACTGTTTCCTTCCCATAGACACCAGGGCTAAGATAGCCATGGGAGACAGGCACAGAGTGGATTAGAGCTAGAAAGAGACCTGATATCTCCAAGAAGCTCAAGCCCAGGCCAGGAATATCGCAGGAGGAAGAGGCCAGCAGGGAGATGGTGTGTGGGATAGTGGTCTGCTTGACCTCTTGTGCCACTACACTAATGGATGCCAAAGGTCAGATAAGCACCAGTGAAGGATCCCACACCCCACTGTCACAAGTAGACACAGCTACAAAAACAACTAACAAAACAATGTCAAAATTGAACCAAACCTTTAGGCAGGTGGACTTAATAAATACACCCATATCTTTTTGACACCACATGGTGCTTTCTCCAAATACACTACACAAAGAGATAAAAGGAGCTCAAGCCAATAAATACATGAGCAAATCTACAAAATGTAAGGAGTTTCATCTTGTTTTCTTTTAAAAAAAAAAAGATTAAATGGAACTTGCATAGAAAATTAGATGTCAGGGCTAGGGAGATGCCTCAGGAGAATAAGCACTTCCCTGGCAAGTGCAAGGGCTTGAGTTCAATCCCCAGTTCCACCAAAAAAACAAAACAAAACAAAAAGTAAAAAAGAAAATTAGATGTGGACTTGTCTATGACTCAGCAGTTCTAATCCTACATATTCACCCCCAAAGCATGTAAATGTATGTGCATAAAGAAGGTATGGATGAATTTATTTGTAGAAGTTTTATTGTGTATTCATAAAATATTCAAAGCCTGCCCTTCTCTGGAACGCTCAGCAGGGAGAAAGCCTGGCCAATCGTGGCCTCCTCTCGTGTCGTTGCCCTTCTCAGAGATCAACACCTGCGCCTCTTTCTGCTCATCACCTGAGCACTAGGTGCCCAGCCTGTCACACCTCAACATAATAAGCAGCAGCAGCGGCAGCACAGGGCCACAGATACAGCGGCACGGAGGCCCGCCAACAGCGCGTGCTCAGCACCAGGACCTGGACGCAAAGCGCACGCGTGAGTGCATCAGCAGAAAATGCAGCTGGGCAGACATGATCCAAGCTGGCAGAAACCACAGAGCCCACTGTCTTTCTGCATCTGCAGTTTAGGCCTCTTAGGATGTAGCTCCCCGCCTCCCTAGCTCCTTTGTGGACATCCTGTGACTCTGACAACTCTACCCGGACAACTCCTGAGGCCGCTTCCGGCATGGACCTGCTCCCTGGCCCCACAGGCTGATACCCAAGGACTGAATTCATCTTTTTCTCTGATGAGAAATCAGAATGTAAAACCAAGGAACTTCATGTCCACAGACCTCTTTTCTTCGGAGTTCATGAGCCAAGCTTACAAACTCATTTTTTTATTGGTTTATGTTTGATATATATATATATATATACATATATATATATATACACACACACACACACATAATGATTACATTTGTTTGGAAATGTATGTATCCCATTCCCAACTCCAAAAGTCTGTCTCCCTGTTTCTTGCAATATCTGCTTTCTTTCGCTCTGTAATTCATTCATACTTTAGCTGTCTTACATAAGAAATCTGTGTGATACTTTACTGTCTGTGACTGTCTTAATTCACTCACCATTATGGTCTCCAGAGGTGTCCATTGTCGCAATTCCGTCTGCTTTATGGCTGAGAACCACAGCACTGCATGGCACTTCACAACTGTGTGCACCAATACTCTGTCTGTTACCTCTCGACGGGCACCTAGGCTGCCTACACAGTCTTGCCTTAGTGAATTCTGCAGCTGTAACACAGCCATGCGAGTGTCATTAGAGAATGTCTCTGACAGAGATTCAACAGAAATGGCCAGCATTGTTGATGAATGTAAATGCAAAAATACTCAGTAGGACACTGGCAAACAGAATTAAACCAGTCATTATATGATGACGTACCCTGAGCAAGTTGGCTTCTTCTCAGGGATGTACAGGTGAGCCAACATACATAAATCAATAAATGTGATACATCCCATAAATCAAATTTTAAAAAATCATGTAACCATCTCAATAGATACAGAAAATAAGGTTTTAACAAAATCCAACATCTATTTCTTATTAAAAAAAGGAAGGCCCTCACTACCTCACTTCAAATGGGAAAGTGTTTTATGACAAAACCACAACCAACATCATGCTAAATGAGAAAATTCTGAAAGCACTTCGCTAAAATCAGGAACAAGACAAGGCTGCCCACTCTTCTTGCTCCTATTAACACAGTGCTCGAAACTCTAGGCAGAGTGACCAGGCAAGAGAAGGGAATGAAAGGGACAGGAGGGACAGGAGGAAGCCACACTTCACTTCCAGACAATGTGATTCCATGCCTAGATGGCCCACGCAGCCCTGCCACAAGACTCTTAGTGCTAATAAACAAATGCAACAAAGGGTGTGATACAAAAGCCATTGCTATAAGTCAATAACATTCTGACCAACTCTTTAGAATTCACCCAGCAGCCGACCAATGCTCCCTTTTACCACTGTGATCCGTTTCTCAACCCACTCACCATGGACATGCGCGCCCCTCCACACAGCTCTCTGAGCGCCTCCCCGGCCCCCCGGGACCCATCCCATGGGTGCTGTGATCTGGCTTTGCCAGAACCCCTCAGGCTCTCCAGCTGCCTCCAGAACACTTGGTCCCAGGTAGCCCCCGCCCCGTCGCTGGCCCACCTCCAACCTCACTCGCTCGCTCCTCAAGCTTCACCTAGATCCCTACTGTGAGCTCCACAAAGGCAGGGACCCGTCTCCTTTCCTAATCAATTATCGGTGCCCACTGTGCCTTCCGTCCGTCTCTGACGCAAGTGAATGAATAGCACCCGCTAAGACCCACATAAGCATTTGACCAGTGTCTCTCAGTGTTACTAATTTTTAGACTTCTCATCATCGTCAGCAAAACGGAGACTTGAACAGAGAAGGGGAAGAATACCGTGGGCTCTGCCGAAGGCAGCAGCCTCTTCTCCTAGCCCCCCCCACACTATGAATATGACGAGATATTAATATCCATTGTTCATTTCCCCAAAGTAGATTCAGGTGGGTACTGCTAAGAAAAAATCTTTAAAAACTCCACGGGTGTCAAGCCGCAGTTCCGTAGCAGGCTACTGACTAAATAATATGTTGGCCCTTAGGCGAATATTCAAACTAAAAATTCTTCAGCAGGGTGCCCTTGTGTTCCAATCTCATCTCATCTCCAAAGGAGGAATGCTACAATTAGCAATTCAGAAACTCTTTTACATCTTAGTAACCATGCATAAAAATTAATTGAAGCAAAACCTAATTTAGAATAATAATAACATGCTTTCCTAATGTTTCCTACATTAATCATGGTTAAGACAGTTACTATAGCAGCACTGTTGGAATTTATTGAAAATAACGTAATCCACTGTAGCACAGATTCTCTTCTGAGACTGCTACTATTTGTTTAAGCAAGAGAGGAAGAAGTGGGGAAGCATCTTCGCTTTCCTTTTAACTAACTTAAGGTTCAGTGGCAGACCCAGACAAAAGTAATAAAGTGCTGTGTGCTCTGAGGGAAGGTAGTGGTGACCTTTGCTTTTTATGATTAGATTAGTTTTAAATTTGCACTCTCTGCCTTGTCTCTCTGCTCATCGCCTGGGGGGAAATATGGCATGTTGGAGTCAAGTTGGAAGAGGAAAGAAATACTCTAGCTTATGGCTGAGGTGCTCTGTTTTTGAACAGGGAACAAAATCAGCCCTTGCTTCACCCCCAGAGCAGCCACACCTTGCCTTGGGGTCGCAGTGAGGAGCACCTGGCCAACACACCGTGTGGGGGATGAACCAGCACCCTAGCGGCTGGCATTCCAGGAGGATCCCCAGCCCCTCCTTCTGCTCCTCCAGGGTCTTGGGGCAGCCAAAGGGACCAGTGCATAGCCAACCACTTTGTATGTTCACACAAACACACTCTTGTGAGTCCCCCACAGCAAAACACAGTGCATCTATGTAGTCGTGCCCAACCAGCCTCTGCTGGCGGTGTCACCTCTAGCAGCTGCCCTCTCAACACCTGCTGGGCTTCTCCACCTGGGGCCTGCAGACACTGTGGGCTAGGTGGTTTCCTATGGAGGGGCATTCTGTGCGTTGTGGGCTGGTGGCAACATCCATGGCCTCTTCTTCCAGTGGCTTTCAGCTCCCTACAGTTGGGTCAACCAAAAGTGTCCGACACTGTCACATGTCCCTCAAGGGACAGTATCACCACAGTTGAGAATGTCTGCAGTGTGAGAAGAGCTAGTGTGGCTCCTCGCAGGTATAGAGGGAACTGCAGCTCCATGGTGGGACCAGTAGCCCTGAGGGTGCAGAGGTGTGTGCATTGACAGAACTCAGGTCGAGAGTAAGCCTGCAACATGGTTACTACAGGAGGTTCCTGCTTAGCTGCCTAGAGAAACTGCCTCCCACCCCCAAATGCTTGAACACCACCAGGTCTCAGCACATAAAACAGAGAAGCATTTTCTTCTGTCATGATCTTCACCACACCAAGGGAACTTTATTTGCAGCATTATGAAGAGTTACGCTTTCCGGCAAACTTTCTCTAGCCACGCAGGATGAATTAGGTTGACTCACATCTGCCCAGTGCACCAGGGCACACCGGCTCCTAGAGGACCTTCCAAGAGAAATTATCTGTCACACTCACTCCACAGATAGTGCTTGCCTATGTCGCCTTTTTTCTTTCCTTTTTCATCTCAGAAAAATGTCAAAGACAGAATTCACATGTTCCAGTTCATTGAGGCTGTATTTACTGCCAAGGACTACACATTTCAGGTGTGGATTGTCCCCTTGAGGAGACCCTAGCAGATTTCCTCCTGGGTTCCATGACTGAGCTCATTCTGCCCATCCGGACAGGAGCCAGGTCCCCCCATTTGTTTTAGATACCAAGCATGTAGACATCCATCTTACTGATTATTTTTAAAAATTAAAAATTAAATGCCGGTGCAGTTGCAGATTCACATAGAGTTGTACAAATTCCAGAGATATGCTCCTCGGGCAGCTCCTGCCAGTAGGAGTGGCTATCAAGACAACAGGTGCTCGTGTCTGCGTAATCAAAAGTCTGAGCGCCTCCAGCACTATAAGGTCACCTCGTGTTGTGCGCTTGCAGCAACATCATCCTCCCTTCGGAAGAAGGAAGAAGCCCCTCTTGGGCTCCTGAGAATGACTGACACAGTCTCCATTTCTAAAACAGTTTTGTCATTTCACGTTGTGATCAGCTTTATTTCTCAACTCTATTGGGCCACAAAGTGCCCTTGTAATCAGCTATCAGACGCCATATCTGAGTGCGTCTGTCTAGGCTACCCAAGGTGCTCAGTGCATCAACCTGTGGCCTGGATAAAGCAGAGGGTCCTCCTTACTGTGGAGGTCATCCCCTAGTCTCTTGAGGGACTGAAGAAAATTAAAAGCAGAAGACAGAACATTCAGTCTCTTCATCTGACTGCAGGGACTGGTACACGGCTGTTACAAGAAGTCTCTCCTCAACTGACCGACTTTTTCCCTGAGAATACTTAAGTTTCATAAGGCCTTAGTTGGTAAGACAGAAGAGTGTGTTGGGCGTTCTGCCTTGGGGGGGGGTCTGCACACCCATTCTGCTACTCTTCAGGCCTCTAGGTTGGGCTGAGGAGATACAGCTTTGTCCCCTCTGGCTCTCAGGACCTGGACTGGAGCTTTCACATTTTCACATTGTGTCTTCCGCTTGTCACACCTTTGGTCTACGCTGTCTGTATCCTCCAGCCTGCAAAGGAAGATTGTGGCACATTTGCATAAAAATGTCAGCCTGTTCCACACACAGTAAAACCTGGGACTGCAGCTAGCTTGTTCTGCAAGTGCTTCACAACATGCGCAAGCGTTTCTAATTAATCTTAACTTGATAAATGAACAGATGTCTTGTAAATGTCACATGATCAGGACTGTGCCAATGATTCCTCCGTCACCCTCCCCTCCCCTTCCCCTCCCTCCACCTTCTCCCCTCCCTTCCCTCTGCCCTCTCCCCTACCTAATAGCAAGAAGTAGTGGAGAAGATCTCATCTGTGGAGGAGAAGCAAATGGCGGAGGAATCCCTGAGATTAAGAATATGTGTAAAACATGGGAAACAATATAATCTTTTTCAGAAAATCATCACCCTATAAGGCTAAAGCAGTTCAAGCAGAATCTTTAATGACAATGTGACATCACATTGCAATAGGAGGCAAGCCAGTGTAATTGGATAAATTCCTTATTAAAGCTGCTCGAAAAGAACACGATGCCCCTGACCAGCACACCGCAGTGATTCTGTTAGCAGCAGTGAAAGTTATCCCACCCATAACCTTGTCTCTCTTCTCTCCTGCAAACCAGTCATGAAAGTTTTCAAAGGTAAGTGAAGGTTATCTGTTTATTTTTCTTTATTGTTTTGTATTTTCTTTATTATTTTGTATCAGGTTATTGTGCCATAATCATTTATATGAATAGTTTGGGTTATGGGATGAATCATCTGGGATTCCAATATTTCTTCTGGGGAGATTTGTTTTGCAATACAAGTAGTTTGTATGGTAAGCATGTTTCTGTAAAAATTATGCTTGCAAATCAAGATTTTGCTGCATAAATGTGTGCTGTGCACAATAGGTAAATAAGAATATAGGTATATCATATATATGTATATATATTAAATATATAGTATTTGATACACACACACATGCAAAGGTACTCTTTACAGTTTTATTCATAACAGCTCCAATCTGGAAAAAGAGCACGCATTCTTTAATGGCAGACTGGTTAAATAAACCATGATATCTACATTTATACAGGTTTTGTGCAAACATACATTTTCATTCTCTGAGATAAACGCCCAAGGGTGCAGCTGCTGCATGATATTGAACTTGTACACACAGTACGCGAGACACTGCCACACCACCCTCCTGCGTGCCTGTAGTTTTGTATTCCCACCAGCAGTGCAGAATGACCCAGTTTTCTGCAACCTCGTCGCTGTTTTTCTTAACTAATTTAGTAAGTGAGCAGTGATGTTTCATTGTGCCTTTAATTTGCATTTTCCTGTTGACTAATGATGTTTGACATCTTTTCCTGTGTTTCTGTGATATCTTTATGGTTCTTTTGGTTAAAACTCTCTATGTCAGGGCTGGGGAGATGGCTCAGTAGAATAAGCACTTCCTTGGCAAGTGCAAGGGCCTGAGTTCAATCCCCAATGCTGAAAAAAAAAAAAATTTCTGTCTTGCCCATTTCAAATCGGCTTGTTCTTGTTTTCTTATATTTAAAATTTGAGGGTTCTTTATGTTTTTGAGATCCCTTTGTCAGACACATGATTTGAAAATACTGTCTTTTATCTTTTCAGAATTTTTTCAGAGCAAAATATAGTTTTAAAAAATATTTACATAGAGGAAAATCTGTGAATTTTCTTTCTTATGAATTATACTTTTAATGTTGAATCTAAGGAATATATGTTTATTCTCAGATTTTGAGGATTTTCTCCTATGACTTTTAAATAAAAGTTTCTAAATTTATATTATAAAGTCTTTGGCACATTTTGACAAATTTTGTATAAGTTGTGAGATTTTTCCTCAGACTCATTCTTTTGACTATGGACATCAAATTACCCTGAACATGTCATCTATCCTCTATTACATTACTTTTGTCTCTACACAAAAAAAAATCCTTCACGTTTAGCAGGGTCTCCCAGCATCTCTGCTCTGATCCCTGACCTCGACTCGTGTGTCCAACCTGAGACCACAAGGTCTTGGCTGTTTCTGTGGCTTCTACCGCACAGATTGGAATTGAATAGACTGATTGCATCCTCATCATTTTCAAAATTGTCTCACTCCATTTCTTTCACTTTTTCATATATGTTTAGTAATCTTACATGCACCAACAAAAGTCTTACCATGATTTTATGAGAATTATGTTAGACCTGCAATGCACTTACCAAAGGTTTACAATGTTGAGACTTTTAACCCATGGACAGGATATGTATCATCTTTCTTTTAAGCCTTTTGTTTGTTTCATCAATGTTTTATTTCATTCCATCTATAAACTTTAACTTCAAATAGCATTATGTGTTGTCTTTTATGTGTAGTGTTGGCTTTGTGTTCTGAATGCAATTAATCTTTTACATTTGTCACATGTCTTAATACCTTACAGAACTCACTAATGAGTTTGGAGAAGCTTTATAGATTGCATTAAGATTTTCTGAATAGATTACCATGACCTCTCCTAGAGGTGGTCTAGTTTCTTTGCTTTATATGTAGATTCATTTTCTCTTTTTCTAGACCTACTGCATTGGCAACAACTTTGAGCAGTATGGTGAACAAGAATAAGATACAGTTGTCTTATTTAAAATATTAAATAAAAAGCATTTGGTCTTTTATCATAAAGTATAATGTGTGTTGTACGGTTTGGAGGAATTTCTTTGGGATTTTTGCAAATGATCTATGTAATAGTGAAGAAATTTGTCCTATGTCTAGTTTTCTTTTGTTACTGGGGATCAAACCCAGGGCCTTTTCTCTGTGCCATTTCTAATTTTTTTTTTTAATTTTGAGACAGAGTTTCACTAATTTACTATGTTGCCCCAGTTGGGCATGATTTATATTTTCCTGGCCCAGTCTCCCAGAGAGCTGGAATTACAGGCATGTTTTACCATGCCTGGCTTGCTTTCACTTTCACTATCATTAATAGTTGTTGAATTTTATCTAATCCCTGTCCTGTACCAATTGTTATTACTGCATTATTTTTCTTCTTTGGCCTGTCAATATAGTAGATTATATTGAGTGTTGAACTAGCCTTGAATTCCAGTAATAAATCCTATTTGTCCACAGTGTGCCTGTGTTATATTGTTGAATTTTGTTTCTTAATATTTTTATAATGATTTTTGTATCTCTTCTCATGAAGATTATATAATTTTATCCTATTTGTTTAGGTTTGGTTGTTTAGTCATGTTGGTACCAGAATATTACTAGTGTCATAAATGAATGGGTAACTGTCCCTTCTATTTTTTAAAAGACCTTATAGAATTAATGTTAACTTTTTTTAAAGGTTAGATAGAAATCTCTAAATAAACAGCTTAAGCATACAACTTTCTTAGTCTTGCTTTTCTAAATTACAGGATCAGTCTTAATAACAGCTGCGGAGCTATTAAAACTACTTCATTTTGCAGGAGTTTGATTCATTTGTGACACTACAAGATTGTTCCATTTCGTGTAGCTTACCCACCTCCTGTGGTCACCATAGCTTATACTATCCCTTTACTATCTTTTTGAGACACACAGGCTTTATAGCACCCTTACTTTCATTCATGATATTGGTGTGCCCCTTTCTTCCTTTTTGTAAGTCTTGCTAGATATTTACCCATGTTGATATTTCAAGGAACATGGTATTTTTCATCAACTTTATCTTGATTTTCTGTTCTCAGTTTCTTTGATTTCTATACTTTATCATGTTCTGCTTTCTACTTGTAGTGGGTATCTTCCAAATTGGAAAACCGTGACATGTAAATTTAGATTACCGATCAGTTATAATTTTCCCTATCTTCACTGCCTTAGCTATGTTCTACAAATTTTAATATGTTGCACTCTAATTTATATTTCAATGAGTTCGAGATCAGCCTGAGCTACAAAGTGAGCTTAAGGCCAGCCTGAACTACATAGTGAGACCCTGTCTCAAAAAGACAAAATAATAATAATAATAATAATAATAAATAAATAAATAAATAAATAAATAAATGTATTTTATATTATTTTTAATTTTATTTGAGGTGTCCTCTCTTAGTCATTGATCCTATGGAAATTGCTACATTTTGGATGTGATTTATCCTCCAAAAGTTCTTCTCTTAGAAACACAATCTCTACTTTGACAAAGTTAACAAATGGTGGCACCTATCGGAGGGAGAGCCTAGTGAAAGGGGGTTGTCATTTGGGGCCCTTCCTTTGGATTGAGGTCTGCACAGTTCTTATGGGACAAAGAGTTCAATTTCATGAAAGAGCAAAGCCAACCCACACCCTCAGGCCGGTGCCTGCCTTCCCATGGGATCTCCCTTTGGCACATGTACACCATGACACCGTGCAGCGTGCGTGAGATGACCCAGTCTAAGAAGCTTTTAAGCACCATGATGTTTGAATTCTCAACTTCAGATCTGTGAGCTACATAACTGTGTTTTCTTTTCAAGTGTCAAGACAAATGTATTGTGGTAGTAATAGAAAATTAATGGATGTAGAAATACATTTATCCCCATGTGTTTGGAGATTCTCCTATTATTTTTATGCTGCTATATTTTATTTCTTTGTAGTTAGAGAATTCATTTTTTGTATGTCTGCTGAATGCCACCATGGAATAGTGCATAGTGTGTCTTGGTATCCTGGCATTTCCTTCATGGGTACTTGGACATCTAAGAGTATGTTCTCATACTTCCAAGTGGAATGTCCTGTAAATGTTCATAGCCTGCTTGTACTTGATATCCTTGTGTTCCTTTATATCCTTGTAATTTTTTGTTTGTTCTAATTGCTACATAGTTACATTAAAGGCCTTAATGCTGGTTGTAAGTTGGTCAGTCCCAGTCCTATCACATATTTTGCTTCATATATTTTGCACTTTTGATTTCACATTTACTGTCTTCCAAGACAATTGAGCTTTTGTCATTTTGAAATGTACATCTCTGCTTTGGACATTTTATCTGCTCTGCAGTCTACTGTGTGTGACATTAATATAACTACTGCTATTTTCATTTTTATTAATTTTATTGAGAAAGAAATAGCAATGAGACAGTTTCAAAAATGATTAATAGGACAGTTTCAGTAATTAAAACATTGCACATTGTTGTCTTCATAGTAGTTATTCATAGTACAAGATGCAGACGTGATATCCCCTCCAAACACTGTTAGTACAATTCTTTCCCCTCACTGAATTAAGAGAAGGTAGTTGTATATCTATCCTAACTATTTTTCATATACAGATACAAAACAGTCCTTCATTTATATCCCTTTTTCGTTTAGTTTTGTCAGAGATGGATATTCCATTTGATTGATGTTTTAATACCATCTTTGCTGTTATTTTGCATTTAACCTGCTGCAATGCTATATTAAAAATGAGTTTCCTGTAGGCAGTATATAGTTGGGTGATTTTTTTTTTTTTGTACTAGGAATTGAACTCAGAACCCTGCACTTACAAGCAATTATTCTACTGAGTTATCTCCCCAGCCCTGGGTGATTTTTTAACCCATTCTTTAAATATCTGCCCTTTAATTGGTACATTTAGATCATTTACATCAGTTATGGATGAGTTAGTATTTAAATTTGCTGCTCATGTTTTTGTTTTCCATTTTCCTGATTTCTGATTCTCTGTTTTTTCCATGTTTCACAATAAGTGTAATAAATATTTTAAATTAGGTTTTAAATTTATCAATACTTTTCTTTTGGTGGAACCAGGGATTGAACTCAGGCCCTTGCGCTTGCCAGGGAAGCGCTTATTCCACTGATCCATCTCCCCAGCCCTATAAATACTTTGTAATCTATTTAGTTGTAATATTTTAACAGTTTTGTTAGGTATCACATTTTATATGTGTACCCTACTACATTCTAAGAATGTTTTCATTTTTCCAGTTTGAGTGAAGTGTAGTACAGCTTTTAATATAGCGTTACCCTTCATCATGTATTATATGAAAGTCTTAAATGTTTCTCCTACATTCATTTGGGACCATATAAAGCAATGTCATAATGTTTGTTTTCATTATCAAAATACATTTATAAAATTTAACAGAATAAGGAAAGATACTGCATTTAACCTACTTTTGTTTACCATTTTCTGTCTCACAAATGTTCCAAGATTCTTTTACTAAGTCTTTTTCTTTTTTTTTCAGAGAACTTCCTGTGGACATCTTTAGCAGGATGTCTGTTGGTGAAAAAATTTCTGAATTATCCTTTAATCTGAATATTTCCTCTGGATATGCACTTCTGGGTGGACTATCTTTTTCTCTCAGCACTTAAAAAAAAAAAAAAAAAATATATATATATATATATATATATATATATATATATATATATATATATATATGGGCTGTGGAGATAGTTTGGAAGTCTAAGCATCTGTTTGGCGAGTGCAAGCACGCAGGTTTGATCCCTAATGCCACATGCCAGGCCCACCCCACACCCTGGGCATACTATACTAGCAACTGGAACCAGGTATTTTGATGCACATCTGTGATCCCAGCACTGAACAGCCTGAGACAGGAGGATCACTACAAGTCTGAGCTGTGTAGTGAGACCCTATACCAAAGAAATGAATAAGTAAAGGTAATTTAAAAGTATATAGAGAGAATCATTTCCTTGTGGCCTCCATGGGCTCTGAAGATTATCGTTCTTATTGTTGCTTCCTGTAACCATGAGAGACTTCTCTCCTCTGGATTCTTTGAAGTGCTTTGTGAATGACTCTCAAAAGCTTAATCAGTATGGATTTTATTATGAGTTTCTTTGGGTTTCTTCTATTTGAGAGTTGCATAGCCTCTCAAATGTGTTAGTTTATGTCTCTTTCCAGATTGGGATGGTTTTAGCTACCATTTCCTCAAATACACGTTCAACTCTGTTCTCTTTTTCTCCTTCAGTAACCCAGTGAATGGAAATTAGATTAAATCTATTTAGTATCTCCATAGGTGCTGTGCATCTGTTTATTTATTGTCTTAATTTAATTCCTTATTAATACTCTTTTTTTTCTTGTAGGTCATTGATGATTTTTCTTTTGTTACCTCTTCAACAAAATTTTTTTTCCTGTTCCTGTCACCTTATGCTTTGTTGTCCTAGAAGCCTTGGTTCTATACTTTTGTTACTTGGTTACTTATACCAAGTAACAAAAAAAATGATTCTATTAAACTGGAAATTAAAGCTTCCTATGGTCATTTGGGGCTTCTCATTGGCTCTGAGTCAATGAGCTCTGAAGAAAGCTTGTTATGGTGCTGGTGGGCATGATTGATCCAGACAACCAAGGGGAAATTATAGCACAATGGAGGTAAGGAAAATGTATTTTTAGTATAATAGATACCTCAAGTAATTTCTCTTTTAGGATCAATGGGACTGTACAATGACCCAATCCAGACAGGATTTAAAGTTGCTGAGAACCTTCATAAATGAAGATATGAGTCATCGCACCAGGAAACAAGATCTGTTCTCCTGTGTCCTTTCTGCCTTAGAGCCTGCCAACCACAGACAGAACACACTGAAACCATAAGCCCAAACGAACTACTCATCTGCTGCCCGGGATTTCTGTCTCAACAACCAGAAAGTAACTGAGACAGGTTTTGGTGACAGAAGTGGGTTCATTGACACAACTATATCTGATCATGTGGTTTAGAAGATTTTTGATTGATTTTTGAGAGGAGTTTTGAAAGATTTGGAGGTGCTAGCTAGAGAGACCCTAGAATGCTGTAAGTTGAACTTGATTGGAAATTTTTATTAGATCACAGGTTCCCATGGTATTGATAGGAATGTAGACAGTAAAGGTCAGGCTTAGGAAGCTTCAGGTAGGACATTTCAGTTAGGAGTTTTAGGAAGTTTCATGGACAGTTGGACTAGAAGCCACAAATGTTTTCCCCTAGCAGAATATTTGTCTTCATTTGCCCATGTTCTGAGATTGTGTAAGACTAAGATTAACAAGGTAGACTAATGAATCTGGCAGAGAAACTTTCAGATCATCTCAGTGTTCAAGCTGTGGCATATATATTGCTATATTCTGTTAGTTAGACCTACAGTGAAAATCAGGGACCAAATGGAGATGTGAAAAGTTTGTAGTTTTATCAAAAAAGAAGTGCTAAAATTTGGAGCCATGAAGATCACTGGTGTTAGAAAGATCAGCAATAAAAAGAGGGCTAGTGCTTTGCTTAAAGAAACTCAGAAATCACCAAGACCCCAACATTCACAGATGCAAAACCACAAAAGCTTCGATCTAAGAAGTGAAATTCTGGTTCTTTATCTGAGGATGGCTTCCCAATCCTTTGGCTCTCATGGCTGACCACAATCTGTCCCCCTAACTGGGCAAGAGGACAAGGTTTAATGTTTTCTCCACTCAGTTTTGGTCTTCCTTTTGGCCAGTTCCTCTTTACCCACATATCTGTGTGTTTGAAACATTGAACTTTATTTCTAAGTCACACAGGAGCTCACAATGGTTTGCCTTGAGTCTCAGAGGATTGTTTGCAAAATGTTGGACTTTGAAACAGTCCTGAAATGGAAAAGGCTTTGGAAACTCTTAAAGATGGACTTGAGTCTTTGAGTTGTTATTGTTAGATCTAAAATGTTGCCTTAAAGTCCTATATGTTTGGAAGATGATTGAGCCATAGAGGCACTATGCCCATGAGTGGATTCATCCATTGATTAGTTCAGTAGCTGAGGGTGCTACTGGGAGGTAAGGCTTGGGTGAAGGGGTTGGGTGACTACGCAGTGTCCTGCAGCAGCGTGCTCTCAACGCTGGCTCCATGCATCACTTTCTGCTTCTTGACCACTGTATAGTGCACAGCTTTCCTCTGTCATGTCATTCTTCAGATTGGATGTCTTGTGGAGCCAGCCATAGACGAAGCCCATCAAAAGAGCAAGCCACAGTGAATCTCTCCTCCTCTAACTTGTGGATGTGAGACGTTTTATATCAGCGATTGGGAAGCAATCATAACATCTGTCCTCTCCCCCTACAGTGACTCCATGGACACAGATGTTGGGTGAAAGCCTTGAAATATTGCCACAGGTGTTGTGAATCTGTTTGCTTATTTTCTCCATATTATTTTTCTCCGCTGCTCTTTCAATCTCAGTTCAGCAAGACTTTTCCTTTGCTGCCTCCATTATGCTTTCTAGAGCTTACATGAAGTGTTTTATTTGGTTATGTTTTTTTGTTGTTGTTGTTATAAAAATTTACTTGATTCTTATTTCAACACCTACTTCTTTGATGATACAATGTATTTCTTTTCTGAGGAACTTTTTCTGCCTTTGTTTTCTCTATTTTAACCCTGTAATTATTTACCATGAAACCATTTTATTGTAGCTTTTCAGTCTTAGCTAGACTATGTGGCTTCCTGTGATGCCATTGTTGTAAAGGACAGTAGAAATATTGCCCTCTAGCAGAAGTGAAGGCCCAGGTTCCCACTTGACTTCCATTAAAGCCTTTGAGGAGTGTCCCTCATTGTTGTAGGTGTTGCCATGGTAGCTGTCCAAACACCCCAATACCTCCCTGAATGAGAGAACCAGAAGGAACCTGCAAGAGCTCCCCACTGGGAACTTTCCAGAACGTGCTGAGAAGTGGAGGAGCGGTAGCTGCTCGACCTGTGCATGGCTACCCTCTCCTTCCTGCCTACCCATCCGCGGCCTATCCCGCTCACCGAAAATGGTGAAAGAAACGACTTACTATGATGTTTTGGGCATCAAGCCCAACGCTACCCAAGAAGAACTAAAAAAGGCTTATAGGAAACTGGCTTTGAAGTACCATCCTGATAAGAATCCAAATGAAGGTGAAAAGTTTAAACAGATTTCTCAAGCTTATGAAGTGCTCTCTGATGCCAAGAAAAGGGAATTGTATGACAAAGGAGGAGAACAGGCAATTAAGGAGAGTGGAGCAGGCGGAGGCTTTGGCTCCCCCATGGATATCTTTGATATGTTTTTTGGAGGAGGAGGAAGGATGCAGAGAGAAAGGAGAGGTAAAAATGTGGTGCATCAGCTCTCAGTTACCTTAGAAGATTTATATAATGGTGCCACAAGGAAATTGGCTCTGCAAAAGAATGTGATTTGTGACAAATGTGAAGGCCGAGGTGGTAAAAAAGGAGCTGTGGAGTGCTGTCCCAACTGCCGGGGTACTGGAATGCAAA
>PVKA01008487.1:0-72809 GCA_004027165.1 Ctenomys sociabilis
AAAAAAAAAAAAAAAAAAAAAAAAAAAAAAAAAAAAAGATTAGCCCTAAAGGCTGAGCTATGCCCTTGCTCTGAGTCAGGAGATGCACCACAACAGTGCTCCCGTGAAGTACTCATCGGGCTCCAAGGACCCAGATCTGACCCCAGAATCACCACTCAGAACGCCTGCACTTCCTCTAAAGTTCCCAGGTGAGACTGACTGACTTGTGGCCCAGCTCGGGACCTGGGACCCTGGCCTCCAGGCCCAGGTTCAGATCTCATGCTATAGGATACATCAGAAATGCTGGGGAACTCAAAAGACATAGAATAAACACACAGGTTTCAATGGGTCAGGAGTGGTGTCCAGAAGCCACACCTTAGCCGCCTTCACAGGTGCAGAAGCCCCAAGAGCCCAAGGGCTTGCACAGAGGTGTAGGTGACCTCATCCAGTCCCAAGGCCCAGTGACCCTGCCTGGCTGGCTCAGCAGATGAAGGCCACAGAAGCCTTTTCAGATAAGATCTATTTACATTCTTAGATATAAGGTCTAAGCTGAGGGAGCTTTAACACCATCAGTCATTCATTAAAGAAGAAAATGATTCTTTCAAACAAATTCCTTAGGGCCAGGGAAATAGCGCCACAGACTAAGCACCTGCTCAGGCAAGCATAGGCACTGGGGTTCCATCCCAGCCACCACAGGACCCGCGGCTCTACCTCCGGGAGCACTGGTCCAACCACCCAGACTGTGGTGGCACACACCTGTAACCCAGCGCTGGGGAGGCTGAAAACAGGAGGATCACTACGAATCCGAGCTACGTAGTGAAACCCGGTACCAAATACATTATTTTAAAAAGTTGCTTACACCTCTCTTACACTGAGGAAATCCAAATGCTTCCTCCCTCACTAGCCTGCTCATAGCTGGAGGCAGGGATTCCAGTGTGCAGGAGCCCGATGGAGTTCCAGAGGCTGAGGCTAGACACCTCTGGGGCTCTGGCAGTGCCTGGCTCACACACCGAGGACTAGCTGAGGAACAATAAGCACCAGGGTGCAGCACACTGGACCTAAAACACGAAACTTCCTGCTGCTGCCCTCGCACACACTCCCACATTACAGCAGGGGAAACCTAGGCAGCCAGAGGTGCCAGCGGCCTCCGGGCTGTCTGCTCTGCGCTGGGTCAGAGTATGTTTCCCTCCACCTGAAATGTTCCCACGCGGACTGCTGCCAGCATGCCCCTCACGTGGCCTAAGACCATGTCAGTGGTGGGGGCAGCGCTGCACCACTGCAGGGAGAGGGCCGGGCAGCAGCACCCTCCCTGAGCCAGTGGCAGCTCAGCCCAGCAGCGAAGCTCCCCTGGCAGCCTCCCTCCTTTCCCCAGTGCTGCATTCCCTCCACAGAACACCAGGGCTATGTGGCAGGAGAGGCACAAAGAATCAAAGCCTCCCCACGACACTCACAAGGGCCAAGTTCATCCTCACTGTGATAGCGTGGCCTACACTCTTGTGAAAATCAGTTTTCCAGTTTAAAATAACTCAAGGCCAAATGATGAATTGTATAATAAGGAAAGCAAAGTTGAAAAACCACACTTAAATATCAAATCTGAGTGATACTGTGTCTTGTGCTGAGAAGGCGGCTTCCAGAGGGGCTCAAATGAAGGCCCTGGGAAGCGGGCTCAATCAACGCTGAGGTCCAAGGCCCTGCACCAGCAGGACGGGGCACAGGTGGCCTCAGGGCCTGGGGGCCGGCCGGGCGATGAGCTGCTTCTCCCTCTCGAATTCCCTTTCCCGCTGCTGCTCCCGCTCCAGCTCTTCTTTCTGCCGCTTCTGCTGCAATCTAAGTGCTCTCTTCTTCAGCTTGGAAGTCTTCTCATGCAGCAGCAGCATGTCCTTCCTTATGCTCACCAGCTTGGCGTGGTAGTGCTTCGCTTCCGTGAACAAAGCATTAATATCCAACATTGAATGACATTCTTTAAATTTTGAAATCTCTTGTTCCAGTGTATCTAATAACACAACCTGGTTCTGTGTGAGCTCCTGAAGGGCTTGCTTGGATCTCTGCAGGTCGGGCAAGTAGTGCGAAAGCAAACCCTCCGCCAGCTGCTCCACAGCTCTGTCCTCCACCATCAGGTCTTCCACTAGGCCTTCATCTGGAGAAGCAGCACGTAGCCCCACTGTTGGCTCGCCAGGAGACCCCGTCGGGACCCCGTCTGGAGGCGGTGACCCAAGAGCACTCATGTCCCTCCCGCTGGGCCCAGGGAAGGGCCTTTTTATTTTAAAATGTATCTAAGAGGATGATGATGTAATGCTTGTTAGAGATCTGCCCACTTTTACTCCAGAGCTCTGTAGCTCTGCATTTGCTTCTGTCTGTCTGTCTTTCTCTCTTTCTTTCTTTCTCTCTCTCTCTTTCTTTCTTTCTTTCTTTCTTTCTTTCTTTCTTTCTTTCTTTCTTTCTTTCTTTCTTTCTTCTTTCCTTCCTTCCTTCCTTCCTTCCTTCCTTCCTTCCTTCCTTCCTTCCTTCCTTTTTTTCTGGTCTTTTTTGAAACAGGGTCTCCCTAATGCAGTTCAGGCTGGCCTTGAGATCATGTTGTAGCCCAGGCTGGCCTCGAGCCCACAACTATCCTCCTGCCTCAGCCTCCTGAGTACTGGGATTATGGGCCTGTGCCACCATTCCTGGCTTGCACCTTTATTCTTAAGAACTGGCAAAGCCACACCCTTCCACATTCCCCTAGGAATACATTCCCTTTGAACCCTTGGTAAAGATACCAGTTGGACGTTGTTGTGGTTTGTTTAATGTATTACCAAAGCCCCGTGAGGCTTTTTCAGAGGTGGCTGGATCTAGAGTGTGACTGATCTGTGGTGCAGTGCTAGGATTAAGGGTATGAGCGCACTCCTTCTCTCCGTCACTCGCTCTTTCATTCCCTCCAAAGGCTACTCCTTATGGGTCCCCGCCCCCGCCCTCCTCTTCCTTCCGCCTCTGCCCACTCCCAAGCTCCCGCCTCCGGTGGCGCACCGGTGTGGCTCCGCCCAACAGCGACCCCGCGTCCCTCCTGGTCGCTAGGCAACCGCCCTTGAAGCAGCCGCGGACAGACTGGTGGACCGCGGATCGCGACGCCATGGATCTGGTTATCACGCAGGAGTTGGCCCGAGCGGAGGGCCACGAAGGTGGGCTCAGTGGCCGCCGACCCAACCCTAGAAGATCCCGGAGTCCCCTTTCTTGGGAGAACTGGAGACCCAGTACCCCAGATTCCCAAAAAGGGGGACCCAAGGACCCCGGTCCCTGTCCCTGCCTTAAGGGAGAAATCCGTTGAGACCAGTCGTTGGAGGCCTCAAACTCAGGACGGGCCTGAGCTGCGGTGAACCTAGGGCCTTCCTGCTTGGTTTAGTTGCTGGCTGGGACAACTGCGGGGCCCAGTACTGAGGTGGGTGGCCCTTGGGCGCCCACCAGGTGGCGCTGGTGGCTTAGGCCGCATGACCTCGGGACAGACCCATGGGCCAAGGGAGGGCCTGGCACAGATGATTATTTCTCCAGTCCTCGCAGTCCTATCGGCCCCTTGCCCAACAGATGCCGATGCTCTGAGGCGAGCCTACGAGCTAATCAAGTCCGCCAACCTGGGGAAGTCCGAGTTCGATCCCTCAGAAAGCTTCAGTCCTGACTTGTTTGTACTTTGCGCTGAACAGGCACTCAAGGTGACTAGTTCGTGTGACCTGGACAGACCCAGGCCCAGGAGGGCATCCAGATTCCCAGAGTTTCTGGGCTCAGACATGGGTGGGAGGACAAGTGGGTGGGTCACCTCCCTAGGTGCACCCAGCCTGACCTCGAGGCCACTCCACCAAGACAGCACCTTTCCATGTCTTGGAAGCATGTTCTCTTGCAGATGGGACAGCCAGAGATAAGCGAGGACTGCATCCAGATGTACTTCAAGGTGAAGGGACCGGTCACCCAGTTCCTGGGCCGGGCGCACCTGTGCAGGGCCCAGCTGTGTGCCCCGAAGTCCTCGGACAACCTGGTGAGCCTGTTGGAGCCCGACCTTCTCAGCCTCCAGCTTCCATGCCTCTACCTGGGGCCGAAACCAGTCTTAAAATAGTGCCCAGCAAACAGAGTTAAGTAGCCAAGTTCGTTTTCAGAGTGATGTGAAATTGTGCAGTTTCCTGTTCATTCCATGTCCTCTGGTCATTCATTGCTGGGCAGGTGCCCGTGACTGACCTTTGGGTGGCAGCCTTTCTGCCCTTGCACCTCAGATTGCCCCTGAACCGGGCAGAGGACACCTGGGGCAGCTGGGAACAGCAAAGCACAGGCAGTGTGTTTTCTGGTCAGTCTTAGCCCTGCACCTCAAGTGGCCTGCCCAGTCTCAGGGAGAGTTCTCAGAAGTGACCACGAGCAACGTTGTGGACTTTAATGGCAGATTCAATTCCATTGCACCCTCTTTATGCTGTTTTAGGAAGAATTTGAACACTGTGTGACTCAGTACATGAAGGCTATAAACTTTGCAAAGGGAGAGCCAAGGTAGGCACACCCAATGGTTTGTTCCTACACGACCATATACAAGACCTTAGAGCCAAAACTTATTGAGTGGTCCAGTTTGTTTGGTCAGTCAGGGTTTTCCCCTTGTGTTTTTAATTCAGTTGTGGTCATAAGCTCAGCCCATTAGCATTCAGAACAGGGCCATATTTGTACAAAATTTCTGTAGCACTGTGTCCTCTTGCACAGGTGTCGTGACTGGCAGAATCTGTTTGTTCTCTGTGCCTGCCTTCCAACTGTACCCGGGCATATTCACCCCCGGTCTTCCAGGGTCCACATCTCCAGTGGGAGAACCATGCTCTTGGCTTCCTCCGGTGCTGCCTACCGCCCTGCATGGCTGTCTCAGCTGAGGCAACCTGCCTTTCTACCCAGTGATTCACTAAAACCAGTTTTCCTGCCCTATAGTTAGTCCTGAGTAGAACAAACATGATTATTGACACCATTAAGCTCATACAGGAGCTAGCCCTGGTGCTGCAGGTGTGGTGGGAAGAGCCTTTGAAGGCACGTTCGATATAAACCTCAGGTTCGTTCCTTCACTCCCGCAGTGTCCACTGCTTGTCTGTGGATGGTCCTTTCCCACCACAACTTGTGTGAGTGCTGGGGAAACAGGACCCAGATCTATAGACCCTGAAACAGGGATCCTGAGAGTATGGGATGTCTCCAAAAGCAGCCACATCCCACCTGATGAATCAGGGAATCTGGGAAACATGGGGTGGAGCCTAGCTCTTGCTCTACCACAGGGGTCTCAGGGCCACTAGAGGATGGTGGGGGAGAAACGCGACAGAGACACCTTTAGGAAGTGGTGTGATGCCACTTGGGAGCTGCCTAGCTTGTGATGAGCAGGGAGGAGACAGCCCAAGTGGTCCTGTGGGATGGAACAGTGGTCTGTCAGAGGAGGCACCAGGGAGAGGAGTACGAGGAAGAGGGGTGTGCCTTTCTAGCATGACATGACACCAGGGAGACAGCAGGGAAAGCGCTCACTTCAGCTAGAGGAGTCTGTTTGTGACACCTGCCCTTCCCCCCTTCCCTTGGGGGAGCTGTGGCCCAGAGTCCTCCAAGGAGCAGACTTATATGGCTGCTGGCCACCCTGGTGTCCGTCCTGGATCTTGAGCATCACTGGACTCTCTCCAGTGGTCCTCAGTAAGATGCTATCTGGTACCGGAAGCCCCACAGGGCAGAGCTATGCACTCCAGATAATTGCCCTAGAGTAAGAAAGCCCAGAGGCTCCCCTCTTGAAATCTTTAGGTGATGCTCTGTCACCTTCAGCAACAGCCCAGACACTTGAGAGATGACCTTGCCCATGCCTCCAGCCCCCAACTTCACAGCTTATGCTCAGAAGAACTTTGTTCCCTTCATGTTCCTTTCTACTCTGCCTGCCTTAGCCTCTTTCCTTTCACTTAAGTCTTTCCTGGAATACTTCTGGTCATCTCTTAGGCCATAGGACGGTGTCACCTCCTCTAGGAAGCCTTCCATCCCCCTCCCGCCCTTGGTCACTTGTGAATTTTCGTGGGGGTCTTATCCATTTGTGGAGAAGCTGAATGAAAGGAGCCTGGTCTTAAGTCAGGAGCCGCGGCCTTGCCGTCACAGCTGACTGCACGGATCCCCATTTGGCGTGGAGCGGAGCCATCCAGGGATGGCTGCGCATCCTGGTGCCCCTGCAGCTCGGGAGGAAGCACCACTGGGAGGGTACCACCATCTTCCAGGGATAGTGAGACGCAAGAGGCCTGGGGACAGAGGAGCCCCTGCCTGTGTGTGCGGCTTTCCTACTCAGACCTCCTCTCCCTGATTGCAGGTACTACTTCCTAGTGTACAATGCCTCGGTACTCTACTGGCACATGGTGAGGCCATTTCTCAAGCCCGGCTACCACCACCTGGTGATCCCCAGCCTCTCCCAGATCGTCAGTGTGCTAAATCAGACTGAGGAAGAAGACAAGGAGTGGCAGGCCGAGCTGATGCTGTGGGTGCTGGTGCCCAGCCCTCCAGGCACTGTAGCAGAGCTCTAATGCATCCTCTCCTCTCTCACGTCCCTTGCTTTCTCTTTAATAGTTGGGGTTGACTTTGTGTCTTGTTGGAAGGTTAGTTTTAGAATCTATGGACGATTCTTACCATGAGCATTTCAACTGATGACAGGGAAATATATTGAGATGCCAAGCAAAGGCAATGCAATCCCCACCCTAGTCCTAGCTCATGGCATTAAAATCTTTGTGAAATAAAATCTTAATGAGCTGGATGTTTTAGCAAACAGTTACACCATCCAGATGCCAGGTGACCCTGCAGTGCTCTATGGATCAGTGCAGGGTGGGTCTGTCACCAAATGCCTGGTCATTGTGTCACCTGGACTAAAAGGAGACCTGCCTGAGTTTTTGTACCTGGGGCCTTTCTGTGAGGACAGTGACTGAGTGGATGCTGATGATGAGGGTCCCATTTGTGCTGCTGCCAGAGATTTGTACCCTAGTCCAAATCCAGAGTCTGCAGGCTAAGGTATCTGCTTGTGGTTATTTGGGTAGCACTTAAAAGAAAGTAAATATAGATATGAGTCTTCTACAAGATGTCATTTTCAAATGCCGTAGGCATTGAAAATGCCAAGAATCCCATTTTGTTGTCAGTATTAGTGTTTTCTTGGTTCCTGCTGGCCTTCCCCGTGAGCTATGGGCCCCAGTCATGGCTTCAAGAGCTTTTCAGGGACTCTTTAAAGTTTGTGAGACATAAAAATTACACAAGTCTACCTGTCCTGGCATTTGGGACAGAAAACAATTTCATCAAGGTTTAATAGCTACTATTTTTTATATTATCCAGGGAACTTCTTGAATGCTACCTGCAAGCTGGAAAAAAGGAAGAGGCTGCCAAGTTCTGCTCCACTGCAGCGCCGTTCATAAAGGCTCATGTGCCACAGAAGGGCCGGCAGATATTCTCAGTCATGGTAGGCTGAAGTAACTGGAAATGCATTTGGAAACAGTTCCCTTCAAAGTCACTGCTCAGGGGCTGCCCAGATAGCTCAGCAGATTAAAGCACCTGCTTAGATAGGCGCAAGGACTGGGGTTCGATTCCCCTGTGCCATGCCGGCTCCGCCCCCAGAGCACACTGAGCCAGTGACTGAGACCGGGCGTGGTGGTGCTGCCTGTAATCCCATTGTTTGGGAGGCTGAAAACAGGAGGATCACTATGAGTCTTGTCTGTGTAGTGAGACTGTACTACATACAGAAAAACAAAAAGTCACTGCTCAGAAACCTGCGCCCAAGATCACAATGAAGACCATTGACTGAGAGAGACTGAATCATACATCGTCAAGAGCAAAACAAAAAGAAACAAATGATAAAAAAGAATTAGATTCATCCTATGTGAAAACATACATATAATTATTTTTGAAAATAGAAGACTGAGGCTGGGGAGACGGCTCAGTAGAATAAGCTCTTCCCTGGCAAGTGCAAGAGCTTGAGTTTAATCCCCAGTTCTGCCAAAAACAGAAATGGAAGACCTTTGCTTTCACTGCTATTGTTTAAATAAGTCTTTTAAACAATAATAGTGTCCTCTCCATGGGGATGCCCCGTGCATTGATGTTTTAAAGAAATTTACTGGAAAATTATAAAAAGTCAAGTAATTACTATGTATTGTGTCCCAAAAATATACATTAGCTATTCATTTTTATGTATAAAAATCAGCTTAAGTTATATCTGGTAAAACTAAATGTAAGTAGTAATGAAAAGATACATTTAATTAAAAATATTAATTTTACAAGAGGAATTAGATGTTATCTGGACACAAAATCTGAGTCTACCAAATTACTTATTTGAATCCAGATTAATATTCTGTTCCATCTTATGACAGGTTCAGCATGAATTAATGGATGAGCTTCAGTTAAAGGAAGAAAAGAAAAATTCCATTAGCCTGTCAGTCTCTTTCCACATTAATGCACTGAAAGCGTGAGTAGTTTTGAGAGAAAGCAAAGATTGATTTTTTGAGGAGTGAGCTCAGGAAGCCTGCCCCCTCCCTTGGGACACTCCATGTTGATGGGCAGCGTTTGAAGGTGACTGAGATGGCCTGGAGGAGACAGGAGCCCAGGGTCACCAGGGGAGCGGGGCTCCGAAAGCTGCCCATCCCTGCCCTACCTCCCCTTTACTGAGGAGAAGCCTTTGAGGTCATCCACAGGCAGAAGGGGTGAGGAAAGGCCCCAGCCACGTCAGGTGCTCCTCGTAAGCCCTGTCAGGGGAAACTGAGACTACCTGCATGGGTGGAGCAAGACAAGGACGGGGCCCTGGAAGACTCTGAAGGGGTAAGCAGAATGAAAGAGGATGAGGAAACGCTCCTGGGCAGCGGCGAGGAGCCCTTTGAAAAGTTGGCTTAAGGGATGTCTTGTGGCTGGGACAAGATACTAGACATCCAAAATTAAGGAAGGAAAAGAATGTTTAGCTCACAGTTTGTAGAGGTTTCAGTCCATACTCAGCTGGCTCCAAGGCAGAGCGGCACATGGCAGAGGGCAAGCTATTCATGGCGGCAGCAAAGAACAAAAAGCAATGAAAGGGCCAGTAGCTGCTGCTGCTAGCCAGCCTCTCTCCCCTCCTCACATCTGTATACAGATTATCTGCCTCAGGGCAGGCGTAGCATTCACACCCATAATCCCAGCATTGGATCCAGAATTAATCACAAGCTCTAGAAGCTCCCCAGTGGCTGCATGAGGCTTTGGGGAACACCTAGACACAAGCCACAGCAAGGGGCTACAGTGCCTGCTTTGTAACTAGAGAAAGTGAAGATGGGAGCCTCAGAGTGTGCTTGTGCACACTGGGCCTGCAAGGAGGTCCTGGCGTGGTTGGATGAGGAGAGAGGTGCAGGGGTTGCTGTGGGCTTGCAGAAGGGTGTGAGAGGATCTGGAAGGGTTTGTGAGCTCAGGGGAGCACTTTAGAGAGGGAAGCTTGCCCCAGCCCTGGGACAGAGAGAGGAGAGCCAGTGGTTCCCAGGCAGGGCTGCTAGAGCGTTGAGCTTGGCAGCCAGGCCTGGGCCTGTTTCCTGAAGTCCACCCCTCCATGACCTGGAAGAAGGAGCATCCCTGGGGGAGCAGGGGTGAGGAGGACAGCGGGGAGGAAACGCTCTGGAGCCTTGCTCAGTACAACACGCAGGTTCATAAAGCTTCCCCTAGAATAATTTTAATAGATGACACATGCCTATAACCCCAGAACACAGGAGGCTGAGGCAAGAGAATCCCTGAGGGGTTGAGGCCACCTTGGGCTATGTAGTAGGTTCAAGGCCAGCCTAGACTGCATAGCAAGACCTTGTCTCAAATAATTTTAATTGGAAAAGTTCTTTTTTGTCATTTAGTGTTTGAATTAATCCTAGAAAATTGAACAGAAATGATTTGCCAGAAGATGTCAACCAAATTCTGGAGAAAGTCCATAAGCATTTAGGCCATTATAATCACCAGCACTTTCCTTCAATCAGAGAAGAAAAGTAAGTGTGGGTTCCCAGTTTTATGTCTACATGGCCTATGTAGAAAATTCACAAAGTAATGAAAAATATAAAAAATGAGCAACTAGAATAAGCCAAGCCAAAGCCCACCAGTGTGGAATACTTAGTATATTTCTTTCTGGTCTTTTTTGGTCTTGAGGTTTATAATGTTTGGGACATTTGGTTAAGCATTTTTTGTTTGGTTGGTTTTTTGTGGGGAGGAACTGGGTATTGAACTCAGGCACTGGCGCTTGCCAAGGAAGTGCTTATTCCACTGAGCCATCTCCCCAGCCCCGATGTTTGGGACATTTGGGACATATAACTTCATATACACTTGGAAAAATCAGATTTAACCACTTTCAAGTTATTAGGGCCTTCTGCACATTCTGAACAGCCGCCCGGCTTACCACATTGGACACCGTGTTTTTCTTGAGCACGTCCCAGGCATTTATTTCAGGTGTATGCGTTCTGGGGCCCTCTGAGCACTGGTCAGCGCTTGGAAGTCCCAGGTTGTCGCAGAGTGGAAGCCAAGCAGGAGGTGACCCAGGGGCCCGGAACATACTCCTGGAGTGACTTGACAGAGGTGCCCTCCCACCCCATCCTTATGAGCTTTTGTGTTCATTTAAAAGAAGGAGCCCTTGTTAAGAAGCTAGAATTATCTGATTGTGTTGAGTTTAATTTGCTTGTCTCTGGTCCCCAATGATGCCCCCCATGCTTGTGTGTGCCTCTTTGGAATTTATCTTTGGATTCTCAGTGATTGCCTCATCTGCCTATGTCTGCTCCTCCTATCGGGAGCATTGTGACCTTGGCCTGCTATAATTGTTTTGGATCACTTTGCCCTTGGGTCATTCAGGACAGTATATTCAACTGTGCTCTTCGTAAAGACAGTGCATCCAAGACTTAGTCCTCAGTACCCACCAACATGGTCTTATTTAGGAGCAGGATTTTGCAGATCTAAGTTCGCATAAGGGTACACTAAATGGGACCTGCTTCTCATAACCCGGGTTCCTTGAACAAGAGGAAAATAGAGACATGCAGAGGGAAAGCTATCTGATAATAGAGGCAAGATTCAAGCTGAGGATGCCCAGGATGCTGGCAGTCACCAGAAGCTGGAGACACAGGAGGGATCCTCCATGGAGCCTTGAGAAAGTGTGGCACGGGGACACCTTGATTTAGGACTGACCTTCAGAACCATAAGACAATGTCTGTCATAATAAGGTACCCAGTTCATGATGCTCTGTTATGACAGTCCAGGAAACTAATACAGAGAGGGTGTTAGGTATCCATGGCTGTGTGACAAATGACCACAAACTCTGCAGCTTAAATGTGTAGTGTTTTTACTGTCTGGCGGCACCTGTGAGGCAGAAACCAGCCCTGTTCAGCTGCCAGCAGTGTTGCTGCGTCTGATCTCTTCTGGAAGCTAGGCTGAAGAAGCAGCACTTTCCGGCTCACGTGGCTGCTGGCAGGGTTCAGCTTCTGTGGCCCTTGGGCCACATGGTATCAGCCTGTGGCAGCTGCTGTACGAGAGCCAACAAGAGAGAGTGCCACCCAGCACACCAGCTCTCCGATGTGGATGGCAGTGAAGACAGTAGCCTCTGATCCACATGGAGGTCTGTTATAGACACAGGTTGCTCAGAGGAAGGGCATGGAGGAGTCAGGACCCTGGGCCTTAGGGACTCTGGGCCCTAGGGATGCTGCCACTGGACTGGACAGGGAGCGAGGCAGATGGCCGGAGCTGCCTCTTGCAGCGGGCCTCTTACAGCTTTCAGGCCCTCTACCATGTCAGCCACAGCTGACCCTTCCGGAGGTCTGTGAGAACGTATGTACTTGTATGCATGTGCATATGCATATTCCCAGAAAATGTCCGCCATCAAATTAGTTACTCTGACTAAAGTCCAGCCAAACTAAGCCAAAGTTCCAGCATCCTCTTCTGTAGCTGGATGTGCCTGGGTAGGGGTGTCAAGTTAGCAAGAGAAGCCCCTTTCTGGACGTCTACTCATTCTTTTAAGAGAAAGTTCTCTAAAAGTAGGACTCTGGGATGCAACAGACGCACATAAGGAAGCTTGCTTCTGCCCCCTGGTGGTCTCTCTGAGTCTGCCTCGTGAAAAGCCGCCGCTTTATTTTCTGTCTCCGCAGTTGGAGCCAAACCCTTTCTCACATATTTACAGGCAATTTTTCTTCTGTTAATTTTCTGTTCATTATTTTACCTGACTTTTTTCAAAGTAGGGTATAAATCTAGGTACATTTCCCTCACAACAGCTTTCTTTGTGTTAAAAGTTGAGCCCTTCGCCTCCACTAAATTTACAGAGTGTCCCAGTTTACCATTTAGTTTCTAAAATTTTCCACGTATAGAAATGCAAAATACAAAAATTATTTAATGCAAGAATAATTTGAGGGCTGGCAAGATAGGTTAGTGGTTTAAAGTGCCTGCTTAGGCAAGTGCGCAGGGACCCTGGTTCGATCCCCAGCACCACATGTTGCACCACTCCCAGGGTTGGCTGAGCTGGCCACAATAATAATGATAATAATAATGATGATGATGATAATAATAATAATAATAAATTTGGGCTAACATTTATTCCCACCAATCTTGGGCCAAACCTCCCATGCGTTAGATCCGCTCTTCCTAGGAGGGACACACAGGCAGCCCTCACTCTGTCAGCCTTTTACCTGTTGGATCTGCCTCCACCTCTGGGCCTTGTGAGGTCCTCCAGACCCTAATAGTGAAGAGAAAAGGGGTCTGCCCTTCCCCCACTGTCTGGGGCTTTGCTGCTATGTGCGCTTCTAGTGTTAGAGCGTCATGTCTATAAGGAGAGCCAGACAGGTTCAGATTTGCATTTCACTGTGTGACTTGCATTCCCTTGCTGCTCTCCCAGAGAAGCTGTGCTTCCTGCTTGCTGAGAGACCTCTAGCCCATAGCACAGCTGCCTCTTGCTGAAGCCCTTCCCCTATCCCAGAGAGCCTCAGAGCTTCTCAGACACCAGGTGGGCCACACTGACACTTCTCCCGCTTTGGATCCTGTGTCTGGAGTTCTGAGTTGAGGGGGAGAATTTTATGTTTAAAACCATAATTGAAATCCAGGTGTTCACTCCTTCACAGATTCTCTCTTACAGACCTGCTCAGCAACCCCTGAGGCTTAGTGTAGGTAGGACACAGAGATCAGAGGTCAGAGGTCAGAGCCCTAGCCTTTTGGGGGCCCAGACCCTTGGGCACTTTTGGAGTGCCCAGGAGAAGGACCCCTGCACCCCAGCCCCTCCTTCACAGAGTAGATTCCAGCCCAGAGCAGCCTGAGACTGGAAAAAAGAAAGATGGTAAGCCACATGCCATCCTGTGGCTTTTCACAGGCCAGATGTTGTCCTTCTGTGTAAGTCAGAGACATGACTAGGAAAGGAAGAAAAGATGTGGCTTGTCACCCAAGGATATTTAGCTGGAGGTCTTTGGAGGTCTAGGGTTGTTGCTAGTAGCTCAGGGGCCCAACCTGGGCTACATCTGACTCTCTGCGGTGCACAGAGGACAGGTCAGCATGGGACAGAGCAATCTGGACCCAAGGATGGGGCAAAGGCTGGGAAGCCCAGCCTACCTGCATGCAGAGCCACTCTTCCTTCCCACAGCCTAACGTGAAGTCTTAACTCAGGGAACTCTGTCCACCAGCTTCATTGTTCGTCTCAGCCATCCCAGAGCTGCAGACTTTGGCTAAGATCAAATGCAGACTCTGGTATAGATGTAACCTTCTATATACATACTTTTGAGGATTTTGTCCTAAAATAGCTTCAAAGCAGTCTGTGGATGTCTCAAAGACCCCAGCTGGTGACTGGGGACGCTACTGATGACATCCCACACGCCTGTCAAGCGAGTTTCTTCCGGTGTGTCTCCTCACTCACTGAGCCTGGAAGTGCGGCTAGTGAGTGTCTTCCCCTGTGGCTCTGCAGAGTGTTGGCTGTGACCACGCACCAGTGCCTGTCCCGAAGACCTGGGCGGGCGACAGTGTATGTGCAGGCACCAGGACCGCGGAGGGCAGCCCGGGCCCTGCGGCAGTGAACCTGGCAGGGGCCATTCCTGGAGCATTCATAGTTGGTTATCTAATTTTATTTCATTATTGTATTTCTTAATTCAGTAGATGTGACTGACCCTTTCCTCTTCCATGTAGTTGAATCTTTTCTGTTCCCCAGTCAAACCAGTGCCCTTTTTTTTCTTTTTCAGAATCCTCTTGCTTTTTGAATTAGCTCACCTTTCTCTGAACTTGAAATGCCAGACCATAGCCTCTAACTGCCTGTCAGACCTGAAGAAAATAGCAGCAGAAGTAAGTGTCATAATGACAACTGCTTGCCAAAGAGGCAAGGAAGGGCGCTGCAGGTATGGCCCGAGGGGCTGCAGGCGTGTTCCCATCCTCTTTCCCCACATCTTGTGAGGTTGTGGTGATGTGGTGCTGTTGTGCATGTGTCCCTTTCTTTTCACCCTTGTGGCCAACTCAAGTCCTTTGTGCCACCAGGCGTTCATCCAGGGCACAGCCAGGGTTACATATTACTCCAGCAGTAACGCAAACCCCATTGGACATCTAAACCATATACTTTTTTGCTTATTTCAATAAGAGCTTCAATGAATATTTTGGGGGGTTTTCCCATAATTTTATTAAAGAACAAATAGCAATGAGACAGTTTCAAATCAAATTATTAGAACAGATTCAATAATTAATACATTGCATACTGTTTTCTTAGTGGTTATTTGCTGTACAAGGTGCAGACATGGTATTCTATTTACAGACACTATTAGAGCAGATCCCTCGATTCTCAATGAACATTTTGTACCTAAAACTTTTTATATGCTTTTTAGGATTTTGCCTTAAAATAGTTTCAAAGACATGGAATATTAGGGAATTCACATGGCTATGTCCTTTTTTAAAATGCATACATGGAACAACATTGCCCTCCAGGAGCAGTTTAAGGACTTGTAGCCAAAGTACTGAATCTGTGCGCCCAGGAGGGCTTAGGGGCATTGGGCCATAGAAGGCTCCTCCGCAGAGCAGAGTGCCCTTAAGCCACCTGTGCTGCTCCACACAAAGATGAAGGTTAGGTGTGTGTACCTCAAGTTACCTGTCATTATCAATGCCAAGGGACCCAAATCTGGCACTGAAGCGAAGGAGCAGTTTATTTCACAAAAAGAAAATTGGTCATGTTCATGGTTGCTGTGATCTGGAAATGTTTTGTTTTCTTTTTAAAAAAAAAAAGGTGTATTTGGATCTGGATAATCATGTGATCCTCTGGTAAGACCGTCCAGAGGGAGGGGAAAGGGCAGAAAATGCATTTGAGGTTGCCATGTGGCCAGACAGCGCAGCACTTGCACAAGGACCGGCGATTCTTAGTATTGAGTTATGCAGTTGCCCTGGGCCTCTCCCCTGGACCCTCGTGATACAGGAGCCCAAGCACAGTGCTGTTAGCCTAGCACCTGGCCCGGCCCTTTTCCAGCCCTCACAAGGCAGGAGCAGAGGCTCGCCGTACCAGTGTGGCGTTCACCAACTTGTGCCTCTGCTGAGTGTGTCCTGCTGCCCCTGCGTCTGGCCTCTGGCTTGGCTCTTCGCCCTAGAGCCCCTGAGCGTCCTGCAGGCCCCCTCTCTGACCACTTCTGGATCTCCATGCACTGCTGGGCCCCGTGGCTGGGGAGTTCAAGAGCCAGGGCGCCCCTAGGGGTAAGTATGGAAAAGCACCCCTAGGGGTAAGTATGCTTCCCTGATCTGGGAAGCAGCAATTGGACTCCCAGGGCTGAGCCTTAACTTCACACATTTTATGAGCAGAAATAAGGCAAAAGCAAACATGTACTTCTGTTTGATCTTCTGAGGATAGATTTTCCTTCTAGGGTTCATAAAAAGTCTACCTAAGTAAAGGAATTAGAGATACAAGTTCAGGAGAAGTAAAATGATTTTATTAGAAATGGAAGACTCACTTTATTGGAGAAGGGAGAGAGCAATAAGGAGATAGATAGCCATCTTCTCAGACTAAGTTAGGGACTCTTGAGCTGGAACTTGGGGCAGGTCTTTGTTCTCAGCCCCTTTTACTGCGTGGCAAGAAAGAGGCTCTCCCTCGAGAGTTGTTATAAATTGATGAGCTCCAAGATCCCTAATCTGGCCATTGTCCATCTGTGTCTGTTTTGTTTTGTTGGGTTTTGGTCCTGGGAATTGAACTCAGGACCTTGTGCTTGCTAGGCAAGCTCTTGTGCTGCTGGGCTGTCTCCCTGGCCCCCACCTGTATGTCTTTACATAAGCTGTTCTTTGATCTCTTTGTGTTGTCCAGGTACTTACCTTGTGAGATGTAGAGTGCAGTCCCACCTTCAAGAACAAGTTAGCAAAAAGACACACTGTGGCAGAAGGTGTTCCCCTTCCCCCCAGCAAGTATATTCAGTTTGCTGGTTGCCCAGGTGACAGCTCCAGTTCCAGCCCTTCTTACTTTTGTCTCCTAAAAACTGCTGGTCACTGTGGTGCAAGTCACTGTGATGTATATCATAAGAACCAACCAAAGACAGCCAAGTACTCTGCCTCTGCATCTTCCGTTTCGACTCCATAAACACCTCCCCCCTGGACCTTCAGGGCCTGATATTTAGGGAATGATCCCATTCGGTGCCCATCAGCATAAAATAACCCAACATGTGCTGGGTGTTGTTTCAGTGCTGCCGCTCACTGTTGCTGTGATGGACATTTGAGCGTAACGATGTGAGAGAATACTAAAATGCATGTGCTTGTGCCGGTGTGCAAGCGTCTAGGTGCCGGTGCATATTCCACCTACTCGGTGAGCTTGTTCATGCTGCAGCCCCTTCCCCACTTTTGTTTGCTTCTGTGTTTCGTTGGTGGTGCAGGGAGCACACAGAGCCTTGGCATGAAGCGAGCCAGGCCCGGCAGCCTGATGAGCTAGTTTTCCCCGCTGCTCTCTCTCTCTAGCAGAGATTGAACTTTGTCTTTGCTGGAAACTCCATGAGGCCCTTTAACCCTCCTTACATGTCTGCGTGATTGTCTAGATCCAAGTGCGTCGTTCCCCAAAGGAGGAAGTAGCATACAAACGGCACACAAGTGGTGAGACAGAGTGTGTGCTCCTACCCGAGTGCACAGAGGAGCCGCCATGGTCCTCAGGCCTCAGAGGTTCCAGCCCTGATACCACATGCTGTGCTGGCCCCCTGCTGAGCTGGCCACAAAACTGGGCATGGTGGTGCATGCCTTGTAATCCCAGTGCTGGGGAGGCTGAGACAGGAGTATCACTGAGTCTGAGCTGCGTAGCGAGACCCTATACAAAAATTAAATAAATAAATAAAAAGATCACCAGGCCTAGAAGCAGCTAAAAGCAAGCAAAATGTGCATAGCTGTGATTTGTCAAGGCACAGAACTATAGATAATGAGGGACGGTAAAGTTGGAGAGGTTAAAAAATGGGCTGAGTCCTCTGATGGCTGGCTGACTGGAGCTTCCAGGGTATAGCACGTAAGGGGACCCCACATGGAAGCTGATGGTCTAACTGCTCCCCTGGAGGGGACAAGACAACTACAGGTTACAGAGCAGAGTTCTGGGGGAGAGTGAGCCACACCGGATCAGAGCTCTGGGGGTCTGCAAGTGACCTGGTGTCATCAGGAAAGCCTAACCACACACCTGTGAGGAAACTCCCTAAGCTAGGGCAATAATCACCTTTGATTATTGTGAGACAAAGGAACAGTCTGCAGGAGTCACTTGGGCCATGGAGTGGACCTGTTCCCATCCACTGTTGCAGAAACCCTCAACATTCCTGGAGTCCCAGGTAGAAATTCTGGCATCTAATAAAAAATTATCAGACACATAAAAGGTAGAAAAATATGTATGTTCATGAGGAGAAAAACCAGTTTGTCAACACCAGACAAGAAGTGACAGAGATGCTAAGATTAATTGACATTAGCAGACATTAAAATAATTATTATAATTGTACCCAGGATGTTCAAGAAGGTAGAAAAGAAGATGGAGAATTTATGTTGAACAGAAACAAAGGTGGCATGTGAAATGCCCCGAATGAACTTCTAGAGATGAAGACCACACTGTCCTGGATGGAAGTAACTCAGTAGAACTTTAAACTGATTAGACATTTTAACAGAAAGAGTAAAACACCTGAAGGCAGAGCAGTGGAAATTCCTCAAAATGAAACAGAGGAAATGCTGAGGGCTGGGGGCAGCTTCTAGCAGAATAATAAATGGACAGCGGCATCCCTGGAGGAGCGGTGAGAAAGAGGAAGCAGGGAAAATATTTGAAGACATAATGGCCCAAACTGATAAGTCTGACATGCTTTGAAAAGGTGGAGAGAGAGAGACACTATGTATGGAAAGCTAAAGAATGACAGCAGGCTCCCTGCTGGGAACAAGAAAAGCAAAAGACAAAGCTCCTTAAGTCACAAGAATAAGAGCCAATCACCCTAAACTCCCCCCCCCCCGAGAAATCTTTCAAAATCAAAAGGAAAAACATTTTAAAAATTTATTAAAATATACAGAAGCTGAATGAGTTTGACCTCCACTTCTAGAGACTATAAAAGAAAATATTCAGGCAAGAGAAAGATGTTTCCACAGAAATCTGGATCCATGCAGTGCAGTGGAACTGAAGAGTGTTGCGCAGACAAGGAGGGTGCTCTGGGAAGTTTCTGACAAGTGGGCTAGGGCGTATGACAACAGCAGGAGAAAGGCAGGAGGAGGGGATGACGGGGTGCAGGCAAAATGGGCAGGCGAAAGCTTTCACACCTGCAGGGTTGCACCTCACTGTGTGTGGGGTGAAGTCCCTTCACAGCAGACTGAGATGGACAGTGTGGCCTCTGTGCCCTAAGGCAGCCTAAGGTTAGACTAGAGGTTAGACTAGAGGTGCAGCTGGTCAACTAACAAAGAAGATAACAATGGAACCCAGAGAGATGCTCAATTAATTAAAGACTGAAGGTGGGACAAAAATTAATGCTGTACTGTCTTTAGGGTATAGTTGACTAGATCTGATCATATTGTAATCACTTTGTTATTGCTGGGAAAAATATCCAACACCCAAAATTAAGGAAGGAAAGGTTTATTTAGCTCAGTTAGTGGAAGTTTCATTAACTGCCTCTAAGGGAGAGTGGCACATGGCAGAGGGCAATAGTTCATGGCAGTGAAAAACAGCAAAGAGCAAAGCAAGGAGCAGCATCTGGGGCAGCTAGCAAGCCTCTCTCCCCTCCCCATATTGTATCCAGGCAGTCCACCCCACAGTGGGTGTAGCACCCACACCTGTAATCCCAGCATTGGACCAAGCTCTAGAAGCCTGGCCCAGTGACTGCCTGAGGCTTTGGGGGCACATCTAGACCCATACTGTAATACCCTTTGATTGTTAATGTCTAGCTATTCCAATTAAAGGGCAGATACTGCCACACTGAAGAAAAGAAGATGCCTGCAAGAAACCCACTCTCAGTGTGAGACAGTGAAAACTAGAAGATGGGAAGGAAAGCTGTGCCCGCGCTAATCCATGAGCCCTGCTGTGTTGTTAAATACGCACTGTGCTCACCCTAAACATTACCCATGTTCAGGCTAAAACACACCCACCTGCTCACACAAATACACACATACATTGTTCATGGTCACACTAAGGGGGAAGCAGGTCATACAGCAAGTGTACATGGAAAGAACACAAACCTTTTTTAGGAAGGGATGTGTCAGGAAGTCTTGGAGATCACCTCCTGAGGTGACTGACGTCTATGTAGACTGTATTGGACAAGTTGATGCCAATATCTTATGCCCTGGGGAGGTACTTGGTCATGGTGGGGCCTCTGACAGCCTGCTGCACTGTGTCCTCATCCTCTGCACTCACTCTCCCCAGATCCCAGGCCCATGTGACTGCCTACAGCATTGTCCCCTAGCTTAGCTTTCTGTGGCAGAGAGATTTGCATCCTCTCACCCTGGAGGAGGTCATATGCTGCAGCCACTCCGATAAACAGTTTAGCAGTTATGTGAAAAGCTGAGTGTACATTTGTATAAGATCTAGCATCCTGCAAGAAGCTACCTTTCCCCAGGGTAAAGGAAAGTCTAGGGTCATGCCAGCACAGGATGTTCAGCTTCCTGTGCGATGGCAGAAGACAGGTGACAACTCAGATGAGCATTGGACAGATTATCAGATAACAACATGCAATGCAGCACAATAGTGCTAAGCAGAAACAGACAAGCATTAGTGACAGCAGCAGCAACACGGATGCATCTCTAACAGTGCTGGTGGGGAACAGGCTGCTGTGTGACTCCAGTTCTGTGAGATGCTTTCACTCTGTAAGGAGCAGCACAAGGCAGAGCCCAGCTGAGACCATCACACTTGTGTAAAGACAACACCACATGGAATTCATTCTACCTGGGTGCAGGCAGATGGAGAACCAAAAGGTCATCTGTAGGGAATGAAGGGAAGCTGGCCTTTTTATAGGATTGAAAGAAGGTAAGGGACATTGGCAGGAAGATTGTAGTAAGCCTCAGTGGTTCAAGTTCTCTTGATGTTTCACGTGACAGTGTGCAAAGTCCTTGAGGTGTCCTGTGGACATGCTTGGCTGTCTGTAGATGTCGGGTGCTTGTAAGATTTGTGTTCCATCTGATCTCTTAAGACATCATGTGTTTGCCCAGGAAACCAATGTTGAACTGAGAACAATTCTTTTGCTGGGAGATGGGTTGGATATTGGGAGAATCATACCCAAATCCAGCCTTATACACTCATTCTGTGTGAACAAAGCTGTGATCCAGGAAGTAAATCAACAGTTGGCAGGAGCAGGGTGGGCAGGGCTGGGTGGGTATGGGACACAGGAAACCAGCCAGAGGACATGTTCTTGTCTTCATTGTCCCGTGAGGGCTTCCTGGGCTCATATATATGCTGTTTCAATATTTAAGTTTGTGCTTTACATATTTGCAGGTTACTGTATTTCAGTTAGACTTTAAGTGAATAACCAAAAAACTAGTCAACAAAAGTTGCCATTTACAATGTGGGAATAAATGTATCATTAACTCTGTAAGAGTCTCCTTGTAATTATACTTTAAAACAAGTACTTTCATTCTTGCTTTAAAACTATAAGAGTGATACTTATTGGTAGTGGATTTCTAACTGGTGGTCAATTTATTACACCCAGCTGAATTAAACTGGCATGGATCTGGCCATGAAGGCCCACCTAAGGGTTGTTGCCAACAGCATAAAGGTAGAACAGGAGAAGCTATCAGGAACACTATTAAGGATGTTTTTAGGAGAAGCTTCTAGAGCTCTTGGAAGCTGCTGGTTCTCTTGGGCTGCTCTGCTGGGGGACCTTGTCATGCTGGCTCTTCCAATGAACTTTGGAGGAGTTCTGGTCCTTATCTTGAGCATGTCTTCCTGCCTTCAGAGGGGAGGATGGTGCACTGCTCAGCCTCATGTAGGAGCTTGTCACATTGGCTTTCCTGATGGGAACTCGGCTGTCCTCATTGCTAGAGGAGCTCAGGACCTCGCTGTTGCCGAGGATGGCTAAGGTGATTTTGGAGGAGCTCTGGTGCGTACCTTGAACCAATCATATTGCTTCCTGGTTCCAGCTTAGAGCTCTCAGCTCACTAGCACAGATCATTCATCTTACTAACATAATTTTCTAGGTTCTACCACTGACCTTTGGGTCTTCTCAGCAAGATCTGGGAAGCGGACCTTTGTTGTGGGCTCTCAGCCTCCAGTTGGACTGGTGGGAAATGTTGTTATGAGCTCTAGGTTTCCAGCTGGACTCATGCAGGTTATTAGGATCCAGACTCTCAACTGGAGTCTTTAATGCTTGTGTGTGGAAAGATTTCCTGCACTTCCAAAATCACCTTGTATGTGATTCTTGGGTGATTCATGATAAAACACTATTATACAATGTGTCCTGTGTTATATTATTCCCCTCGCAAGAACCCCAAACCATAACACTATTTAACTATGAAAACCTTAAAAAGGATTTCAGGAATTTAAAAAAATACTCCCTCACCATCCTTCTACCCATTACTAACTGCTATTCAGTGTCAGGGCTTCTGAACCAGAGATGTCACACATATACACACACACACGCGCACGTGCGCGCACACACATGCACACACATATACACACGTGCACACACACATGCATGCACACGTATGCATGCACACATACACTCATGCATGCACACACACATGCACACATACACACACACACACATGCACTTGCACATACATCATACCACCTCCTCAGCTGAGGTTGGCTTGGGGACTCAAGGACAGGGAGCCCCACACCAATGACAAGTCACATCTGAGCAGACGTCTTTATTTGAACCCCAGGTATGAAGTAAATAAAACAGGTTTGCTAAATCTCAGGAAGAAGTTCATCTGAAGTTGTTTAATTATTTAAAACTTTGAAGTCTACTGAAATTAATGAGTTTTCCCTCTCTATCAAAAAGGTAAAAACAATAGTTTTTAGCCTTTTTACTTAAACTTGTATATATTTGGAAATGTTTCAAATTTTCTTACTTTTTATTATCTTACGGTTTTTATTTGCTGAGTTTCGACTTCCTGTGTTCATGATGTTATGAAGTGCCATCTAAAGTTAAATGACTCCTTTAATTAAAAACCTGTCTACATGTGTAAAATCTGTATTTCTAGGATTCCGGGAAGCTGATTGAAATTGAATGTCTGGAGTGTGAATTAGAAGCTTCAGGACTTGAAGATAAAGTTAAACTCTACCTCCGAGGAGCTGTAGAGGTATAAATGTTAAACAAGAGGTGTGACACACAATCCACTCTTCTGCAGACTGGAAGGGACAAGGGTGTGCTGAGCATGTGCCAGGTGTGAGGGCACGGAAGCCATGGCTGGACCCTAAGCTGCACCTGCTGAGCTCTGCCCCAGCACCAGGGTGGCAGGGCAGGCTGGCTGTGACTTCGCCTCCTCACTGTGAAGGGGTGATGACTCGGCGCCCTTGTAGGAGCGCTAGACAGTCCCCAAGGCACCAGAGCTAGTCCTGCTCTTCCCTCGCACGGCTCCCCACAGACCCCAGGGCCATCTTAGCCTTTCTGGCACATTACGGTCCAGGACACGAGTCTTTGTGACCCATGTCCTCCTGGGGCCTGTCTAGAGCTGCACACGCATCCTCCAGTGCTGGTAACACTTGCCTGAGAGAGAGGGGTGCTGCTCGTAGCCCTCGCGCGCTGTCTGGAACCCGAGCATACTGTGGAGTGCTCCGGTCTGGTCCTTCTGCCAGCAGCTTCCTTTGTAAGGGTGGAGTTACACACTGTGAATGCTAAGTCTTATCTGCTTCCTAAGTGGAATAGGAGCCACTGACAGAAATTACCAGATTATTTTCTTCAGTCCTTAAAAGATAACAAAATATAGTGCCCCAGATGAAGGCCAGCAGCACTGCTGTGATCCACCGCAGCGCCCCCAGCTCAGCGCGGGGACCCTCGCACCAGCCCTGTGCCTGCCGCTCCGCAGCCAGGCATGGAGGAGCCAGGCCCAGCTGCACTGTGGGGCATCAGACAAAGGAGGGGATTCCCTGACCGGCACACCTACCTGCTGCCTCATGGATGTTTTCTCCTTTTTATAAGTAAGGGGCTTAGGGATGCCACATTTGTAGTGACACTGCAGTCAAGGTCACCTGTGAGCGTGGTGCTGTGAGCTGCATAGCTGTGCCATACTACACCTCTGTCTTGGTGAACTTGAGAGGGGCTCCGTGCACACTGCAGGCCCGTGAGGCTCTGCTGGGCTTGTCTTAGATGCTAGCAGGCATGGGTCATGAATTCCCAGTGAACCCTGGACTCCATGGCCCAGGAGCAGTGTGAAGGTCACACCCAGGCTTGGAAGTGAGAGGCTCTGGGGAAGTGGCCCCACAAAGGACAGACAGGGCTTAGGAAGGCTCAGAGCATGGTCTCCTGAAATTCCAAACCGGAGCCTTTCTAGTGGGAAGAGCACTAAGCGGAGGGGAAGCTCTTTGGCTAGTGAACACCATGGACACAGGCCAGTGATGGTAAGCCTTTTAGAGACCAAGTGCCCAAACTGCAATGCAAGATTCATTTATTGCCAAGTGCCAACACTGCAGTCAATCCCAAATGCTCAGCTGCTAGGGTGCTGCTGGGCGACTTGGCTCTGGTGCCCACTGTGGCATGGGTGCCGTAGGTTTACTATCACTGATACTGGCCTGCTAACCTGACAATAAAGAGACTCTGAATCCACTCGTAGAAGAGGTATATGACAAAGCACACACTTTTAAGTCTTTTCAGCATAATGTCTCCCTTCTAGGAAAAAAAAAAAACAACTGAGATGCGCCCCCCCCCCCCGACTCAGGGCCTAGCTTGGCACACTGCTTTGAGTTCTTAGGGAATACCTGGCCCACCTGCTGCCCTCATCCCACATCTTCAAGTCCCCAAAATCAGCCAGAGCTGCCAGCACCAGCCCTCCCGGCCATACTGGATTGACCTCATAACTGGTACCAGCCTAACAGTCTTCACAAATGTCTTAGTTGCTTCCCAAAGTCAGAGGTGAAGAGCTTTATTTCAGCTCACAGTCTGTAGAGGTTTCAGTCCAGGCACAGGGCATCACAGAAGAGAAATAGTTCATGGCCCAGCAAGCAGAAGGCAGCAAGCAGAAGGCAGCAAGCAGCAAGCAGCCAGCCTTTCACATTATCCCACCCAGGTCACCAGCCTTTGGGATAACCTGTAATGCTCAGAACTGCAATTTCAATCATTGGACTGATTTAGTACTGCACACTCTTAATCCCAACTTCACACACTCTTACACAGCCATCTCCTAAAAGCCCCACGTCTGTGTGGATGCAGCTTTGAGTGTCTCTAGGTACAAGCTGTAACAACAGATTCTCTCAATGTACCCCCTCAGGCCCAGCTGAACATCATAAAGAGACTGGACATGGCGCTGCAGCGCGCCATCCGCTTGGGCGACCCCCAGGTCATCCAGGTGGTGTGCACAGCCCAGTGGAACACCTGCCTGCCCCTCCTGCAGCACAGCCTACGGCACCACCTGAGCAAGCCACTGACCAACATCGCAGAGATCCTGGAGAAGGTGGACAGGTGTGTATCCTCGGCCCGCAGGTGGAAAGGGACAGAGTCACACTGCTCCTCTCCCTGTGGGCATACTCCTCCTCCTGAGTATCGTCAGTGGGGTGCACAGCACCCACTGATCCTGGTCTTGTTCTCATTTCACTATGTCACCTCCATCAGTAATGATGTGAATAGTCAACTGTTTATCCATGGACAGGGGTGGGATTAGCTGGAAAGGGGCTTGAAAATGTCTCTTCAAAGCAGGGCTGGATGTGTAGCCTGTGCAATGCTATTATGAGAGGCACTCTTCCCAGGCTGCATCTCTGCTCACATCACAGTTGGAGTCCCAGTTACTTCTCTGCAGCACTTAGTATTATCTATCCTTTTAATTTGCGTTGTTCTTGGGTATGTCACAGTAGACATTCTTATCACCTTTAGGACCAGTGGCAGACACTCTCCTGCTCCCTTTTGGGACACGCTTGTCCAAAACTTGTGTTTGTGTCAGATTTGACTCCAGGATTATGCTGGCTCTACACATTGGGAAGTGTTTCTCTAAAATCACTTTCCAAAGTCAATTGTGTACCACATGTAACTTTTTTCCCCTTAAATATTTCCTATATTCAACAACCATGCCATCTAAGCGAGCAGGCCATTTTGTTCTGTTTTATTCTCTTCGGTTTTGCTCTGCTTTGTCTTATTTAGTTTCTTGGGAGTGTTTTGGTCTGAGACAGCGTAATGCTGAGTGGTGATCTCTCCCTCCCAACAAGGGTCTGGCTGGCTCCTTCCATGCTGGCTCACACTTTCTTTTCTTTTGCATTTTATGTATCTGGTACGGGGACCCATAGTGATCCTCCTATTTTCAGCCTCCTTAGCGCTGGCATTACAAGCACACGCCATCATGCCCAGACTCATTCGCTGGCTCAGCACGCCTGGGAGGGCGGGGCCGATGTAGCATGTGGAACTAGGGACCGAACCCCTGGTCCCTGCACTTACCTAACGGCTCACACTTTCTATGTCTTTTTTTATGTGATAGTTCTAACTCTGACCAAGACAGAAAGAGTACAGAGGCCAGCAGCTGTCTCTTCCTGCCGCTCTGAGTTCCACATTCCAGGGTCAGGGCTCCTGCAGACACGTCCCGAAGCTTCCTGTAGTATGCTGCAGGTGCCGCCACGCTGACTCTGCATGCTCACTACCGTGCAGCCCACGTGTTACTGGATGTGCATTCTGGTCTTATTTGTTTTCTTAAATTGAAAGTTCAAAGGGTACCTTTAAGTGCATGTCTTTTATACAACGGAGATGAGGCCTGCTTGTCCACCTGCTACAACGGTCTCTGCTGCTTAGTTGAACTGTGTGGCCCTTTAGTAGCTGGCCTCTGATTCAGCGCTTCGTCTCATTATGTGCTACTCATGTGCGTCGCCCTTTCACCCCACTGTTGCTCCTTCCCTGCCTCCTGTGGAGCTGGCTGCATGTTCTAGAAGTCTCCTCTGTTTCTTCTGCTGGCCTCCGGGGCAAGGTGGTTTCTCCAGGAACATCACTTCTTCACTTAGCACAGCCCGTGTAAGGTCACTCAAGTCACTTTTAAAAATCATTTATTTGTTTGCTTATTTATACAGTTGGCACAGGGTCTCGCTGTGCATCTGGGACTCATAGTGATCCTCCCATCTCAGCCTCCCCAGCACTGGGATCATAGGCGTGTGCCACCATACCCAGCTTCGGGGCCGGCTCGGCACACCCAGGGTTCTGGGAATCAAACTCAGGTCCCTGGCACTTGCCAAGCAGGTACTTACACTGCTGTGCCATCTCCACAGGGAGCCCACTGTTCTACAGCCACCCATTCTCTGCTTATTTTTTAAAACCTTCTGTTCTGTTACTCTGATGCTTTAATTTCAACAGATCCATTTCCAGGGATTCATGGTTGGTTTTTTTTTTCTCTCCCCCATTTGCTGTCATTGTCACTGAAGTAGAATTTTCTTTTACTTCAGTTATAGTTTTCAGATTTAGTCTTTCAATTTTCTCTCACTTTCTACTTCTGTATAGAGAGTCCCTACCTATTCATTCATTCGTACTCTCTTCTCCCTCATTTCTGGAACATATTATGATATTTATATTGTATTGTCTGCTTTACATAATTTATTTGCTGGACCAACTTCTCTGTCCTGAATGTGGATAGCATTCCTCTGCCGCCATCCAGGCAGTAATTTTCACTGCCATGGGTGGTACATTGTAAGTGCTGAATTTTGTTACCTTTTTCAGAGAATTCTTGGGTTTTGTTCCACTTGGTAATTGGGTTATGGGCTGGCTGCTTGCTTTAATATCATGTAGAGTTGTTTCATGCCCTGTGCAGGTGCGTGTCTGGAGGCCCAAGGTGTTTCCCAGGCTCACTCTCATGGGATTCAGTCTCCAGATACCTCATCTCTGCAGATCTCATGAGGCTGCGCTTTGAGGTTTTACTGGGGTGCATGCTCCACCTTCCTAGGTCAGTGGACATTTCAAGGGTCCGTCCCGCCTGCTCTGTCACTACCAGCAGGCTGTCTGGCCACAATCCCTGGCTCTTTCCTGAGTTTTTGTCTCTCAGGGATACAGTTCTGTTTTGCCTGGTGTCCATGCATGGGAACAGCTGATTCATATTTGGTCCAGTTTTATGGACACAGTGGTTGGCACAGTGGTCCCATAAAAGCCAGTTTATCACAGTTAGAATCAAAAGTAACAGGAAATTACTAGCCTGAAGGCATTTCCCTGGACCATCAGCTCTTTGTTGAAGGATGTGGCCTCTGTTTTGTGATTCTGCTGGCCGTGGCTTTTGCATCTGGCATCTGTCCCTCAAGGGCTCATCTCCATGTGCTGCTCCTGGCAGACCTGTCCTTCTTCCCAGGAACCCAGCTCAGGAGGTCTTATGTGTGGGGTTCAAGGCACAGCGGGCTCATTCTCTGGGTGCTGCACTTCTCCCCACATGCCATCCATTCCCACTTTCACTGGCTTTTTTGTTCGTGGTGTTTTTGATCTTGGCTTTTTTGTTCTGGCTGTAGGCACACTTGGCTTTGACCAGGGTCCCTCTGGCACCTGCCAAGGTATCTTAGGCTCCTGGCTCCTGCAGGAGCCCTGACACCATGGGCTTTCTCTGCTTCTGCTTCTCCATCTCCATGCAGCCCCACAGTATTCCTTCCTTTCCCTGACTCACTTTCTTCTGAGATTATGTGTAACTTCCCTGTTTGGTGGAAAGCCTGTCTGTCCTCAGGTCTTCCAGAATCTTTACTCTGTAGTCTTTTGGGTGTGCCATCACCATTTCTTGAGACAGTGGTCCCTGTGGTTTTATGAGTTTTTCTCCCTCTGGAGCTCAAGTCACAGAAAATCCCATCCACTTTGCCACCTGTCACTCACCCTGAGTCCAGGCTTAGTAATACTCACCAGCTGGGCTCTGAGGTATCTAGTAGTCTTCAAGGACCACACCTCTGGCCTACTGTGGGGGTCCTCAAAGTAAGGCAAGCTATGATGAGAGGGAGGCTAGAAAGCCAGGGGCACCTGGAGCCCAAAGCATTTGCTGCTCCTGCCGGAGGGTGGACACCAGCCTTGCACACCTGCTGGGCCATCCAGCTGGGCGCTTCAAGCATATGTGCCCATCCTCCAGCCTCATGACCATGCTTCGCTGCCAAGTACATATGGAAATGGCATGCATTGAAGAGGATGCAGACCGCCTGGAGCCTGCAATAGAACACCTACAGAAGGCCTTGAGCCTAGACAGCCTGGGCCTCTACCAGGACAAACTCAGAACAGCCTTGAACCGGCTACGCCTGTGCACCATGCTTTACCAGTCTCCAGAGCGTGCTGAAGACAAGGCCATCATGGCCATTGAACAGGTGTGGGCACAGCCTGTTGTGGGGGCTGGCTGGGGAGGGTGGCTGGAGGGGACCTCAGGTCTGTGCAGACTCAACACAAGCAAGGACTGAGGGTCAGGGGATGGCAGGATGAGCTGTGTTGGGCACCCCTGACAGCAAGGAGGACTGTTGCGCCTCAGAAAGTAGCACTAAGTGTTTCTCTGAATACTTAGAAAGACCACAAAAGGGTGCTTTAAACAATGTGTGCAGCACACTGGTCCTTCCTTTTCCTTTGCAGGCAAAAAAAGTTATGCCAAAAGACAGTGTCAGGAAGAAGCGCGCCCTCCTGGTGAACGCAGGCCTGGCTCTGGCCCCGGACACCTTCCAGATCGTGCTGGACAGCGAGAATGAGGCCAAAGGTGAGTGCCTCTCTCCAGGGGGCCATGGACACCACTGGAAGGGCCAGGGTGAGACACAGTCAGGCCGGAGGCTTGGTGCTCCTGGTCGGAAGACGACAGTGGGGTTCTCAAAGAGTCTCCCTCGCACACTCTGCAGGACCACTACTTGCAATTGATCACTTTGATCACTGTCAGAAGAGAAATAAGCTGGTGACAAAAACCTGTGATGTCAAATTCCTAGGTGGCTGAGGCAGAGGCAGAAGGCTCAGGAGCTCGGGGCTCACCTGGGCAGCCTTGCCAGGCCCTGTCTCAAAATGGGCCAGGGATGTTACTCAGTAGTAGAGCATATGTTTACCTAGCACGAACCAGGCCCTGGATTCTGTCCTCAGGGCTGCAAACAAACAAGACACAGCCTACTGCAGGAGCGCCGCGGTACTGCACAGGGGCAGGTGGCCAGTTTGCTGCTTGCCATCGGCATTCCTGTTGAACACAGCAGCTAATTCCTCATTCACTGAAAATAAAAGATAAACAATAAGAAATAGTGACATGTAAAAGGGGTGGGGGGTTGTGAGGTGTTATGTACATGCACCAGAGCCCTATGAGGAACATGACCAACATGCACTACAAACACGTTTGTTACAGTATACAAGAAGGTACCTTCTATGGGCAAGGGGTACAGGACATGTGTCAGACAGGAAGGTATGTGTCTATATATTTTCATATGTATAGAAGAGTCCAAGAGATACAGAGAGGGAGGGGAAACAGGAGAGGGTTAAAAAAAACTAAGAAATGTCATAGACATGCACCAATTCCCCACAATGAATGTAATCATTAATACTATTCCGATAAAAATATTTTTTAAAAATTCCTTTGTCACCTAGTCCCTTAAAAAAAACAATTGACATTTGCATTCTGATTTCTCTTCTAAGTTCCCATTGGAAAAAACAAGAGCCGCTTCACCTACCTGTTCGCCAAGGCCCGACATCACATGTTCAGCGTGGACAAGGCTGCTGGGCACTTGCAGCGTCTGGGAAATGAGAACGACCAAGAAAGGTAAGAAGGCAAGAGAACAAGCATTTTTCCTGAGAAGAAGCTGACAGAAACACAAGGCAGAGCTCGCAGGAGGGGCCTGCCAGCCCGAAAGCACTGTCAGGAGGCCAGGCCTCTGGCCCTCCTGGGTGCAGGCCCCAGAGTCTCTGCACTCGAGAGGCCCAAGGAGGGACCTCATCTGCAGCTCTGAGAGACAGCAGGCCTCAGCCCATCAGTGTGTAGCCTGTGGTGAGACTGTCACTCTGATGCACGGTGCCAACAATTATGACCCATCAACAAGGGCAGATCAGGGGTCCCCAACCTAAGAAGACTCACGCCATCCAAGGGGACTAGTTGGGACATTTGTCATTGTCACAGGGATGGGAAGGTTCAACATTACCAGCACCTAGGAGGAAGAACCAGCGAGCTGCACCTGAGCCCAGGGACACCCCACACTGAGCCCTGGGCCCTGACCCCTGCTTTTACCCACTGGCCAGGGCTGTTTCTCTTGCCATGTATCCCTGCCTTGAATAGTACTGTGACCCAAGATAGTTCTTTGCACCCTCAAAAGCACACAACGTTGGCTTTTCCTCTCAAGCAGTCTTTCCAGGTAGTTTTTACTTTCATAGCTTGGACTGAACTTGTTTTTCTCCTGTTTGCATCTTGCTGAGCAGAATCCAGATTTGGGCAGAGCTGGCCAAGGTTGCCCGGAAGCAAGGGGTGTGGGACGTGTGTCGGGCTGCAAGCCGCTTCTGCCTCCTCTATGACATCAAGACGAAGAAGCCAGCAAAGCTGAAGCGAGGTGCGCATCTCTTTCAAGCACACCCCCAACTCTGTGTCGAGTGGGCTGAACCTCCCAAGGACACGCGTCTCTGAATGGTGGCAGTGCCAGAGGTCCCTTCCCACCGAGGGGCACCTAGTGCATTTGTGATGCCCAGCCAGCTGGGGGACTTCTTAGAAGGGGCCAGGATTGGCCCTGAAGGAAAAGGAGAGGTTGCAGATCATCCACTTAAGTTCAGAGGAGGCTTCTGCATGTGTACAGTTGACCACATCTGTAGCTCGTTGCCCACAGATTCAGCCTTGAGGATTGAAAGTATTTAAAAACAGCTGCATCTGTCCTGGATATGTACAGACTTGTTCCTGTACCCATATTCCCCAGGCGATATGGTGTAATGACTATTCAAGGGCACTTATGTTGTACTACTATGGTAACTAGTATGTAGCATACAGGGTGATATGTGCACCTTATAGGCAAGCACGGGACATTTTCTGTAATGCATCTGGGCACCTATAGGTTTGAGTATTTGTATGGGGTCCTGGAGCTAATCCCTGTGATGCTGAAGAGCAACTGTACTTATAGCTGACTACAAATAACCATTCATGATAATCTAGCAATAGCAAAGTCGCGGCTGGTTGTCATCACTGCCACCTGTTGCTGGGTTGCTTTGGCCTGGTGGTGTGCCAGTTGCTCGGGCGCCATCATTGCCACCCCCCTTCCCCCACCGATGCATATGGGTGTGTCCTGCACAGAGCCGGGGTGAGGCTTAGATGTCAGGGAGCAGGCCAGGAACTCTTCTGCTTTTGTTTGGTAGAAAAGAGGCAACCTTTACACAGTGCTATTTCCCTCAGGAAAGAAAAAGAGGGGTGCAGAAGGCTCAGCGCATGATTCTTGGAGCCAGTCCCATGTGGCCCTACAGAAGCAGACATCCCCCTACCTTCTGCGGAAGTTCGCAGAGGTGGGCTTCATCAGTGCTGAGGTGGGTCATGAAACTGCTTTCATTTACCCTCAAAGTCCTCTGTGATAGGGGTTGGGGCCTGTGTAGCCTGCTGATGTGGGTCTTATAGCGATGCGTCCCAGGGCCCATCTCTGCTCTCCAAATAAAACTATGTCAAGAGGAGAAATGTTCATGAACTTTGGGAAAAGGTTAGGTAAGTATGGCAGGTAATTGACATTACATTTTGGGGGTGTCTTAGGTTACTCTCATTGCTGAGACAAAAATACCTGATGCCCCAAAGTACGGAAGGAAAGGTTCATTTGGCTCAGTTTGTGGAGGCTTCAGTCCATGACCAGCTGGCTCCAAGGCGCAGTGGCTGGGAAGAGCAGCAGTTCATGGCATCAGAAGAGAGCAGAAGCCACAGGCCCAACAACGGGGTGGGCCAGGCTCCTTTCCTCCTTACGTCATATGCAGGCTACTGGCCCTCGGGGCACAGCACTCACTGCCGTCCTCTTGCACAGGATGAGGATGCTTACAGAGCAAGGACCCTGGCTCCCCGCTGAGTTAGCTTCTAGGCTCCTCAAGTTGACACAATGTATTAACCATTACAGGGGGGTTAATCAGTGTCAATTTAATAAGCACAAGAGGGAGGCGTGGTCTTGGAAATGCTTCCGCAGCCTTGTCCTGGACTCACAGCTGCAGCCCCACAGTTCTGTTTTGTCCAGTACAGGGAGGCTGAGATGCGGGACCAGCCCTGCCTAAAGTCAGTGGGCAGAGTGTGGCCCAGCTAAATCCAAAGCCCTCCCGTTAGCCCCAGGTCTGAGCTCTTAGCCCAGCACCCTTGCTTACTTTGTGACATGGACTTCAGATTCTCAGAGCTCTCAGAAGTAGACACAAAGCTGAGGCCAAAGCCTGTGCTTAATTCAGTAAGAATCTAAGAGACACGGGCACAGTCAGGACCAACCTATGCTCAGGGACCCAGTGGTCTGATGGCAGAGCTGGGTTATGGAATGAGACAGCTGGCTGTGACCCTGAAGCTTACCCAGCCCAGCGTCACCCAGACCCATTTATCCTCAGACTCTCAGTCTGTCCCCAGTGGGCTTCTTAACCTTTAACACTGAAAAAATAGATACACAAAGCAGTCAAGAAGGTTTGAAAATGCCTGGGTGTTTGCTAACATCAAAACATCTACCCATCTCCAGAGGTTCGACAGTGGGTGTGAGCTCACTTTTGAAACCCACCCTTCTCTTCCCCAGACGTACACCTTTATGGTAACGTGACAGCCATCAAGGCAGGCCCTGGGGAGATCTCTGCCTTCCATGTGGCCTTTTCAGAATCAAATCCCAAAGCAGATATGTTTGGCAGTGTATTCTCCCAGTACCAGACCCCCACCAGGCCCATGCCCTCTCCCACCGTGCCCTTCCCTTACAGGCCACTGTCCACCTCCTGCGCTCAGAGGGTGTGGAGTTGAATGACCAGGTCATCCCCCCTGAAGACTTGAGCCAGCATCCTGCTGGCTATGTGCCTGAGCCTCTAGAGGCAAACACAGAGTGGATCACGTACAGGTGGGCAGCAGTTTTAGCTTTGGCATGGACTGAGGGTTGAAGAGCCCCTTTGTACCCATGGGATTCTTTGATAGAGCAATATCTGTTCTCACATAAAGTCAGAGCATTAGTTATGAAGCGAGACTACAGGTAGCTTAATCTAACTATCAGCGGTGCTTCCTAGTGAGGCCATGAGCACAGTGTGTTGCTAATAAAGGGGAAGGAAGTGCATGACTGTTTTCTCTGGTTGGTCTTGGTAAATCATACTTCTGACCCCATTCATTAGCTTTCCTCACTATCCTAAAATTGAGCCATGAAGGGAACAGCACCAGTGGAGAGAAATAGAAGAGCAGCTTCTGGGGTCCCGATCTTAAAAGAAAGCTGTCTCGGAGCAGCTTGAGCCCTCAGCAATACCTGCATACAAAATAATACACATTAGCTGGCACAGAGCGTCTCAAAAGATCTGCCTATGTGAGATGTCAAGTTCAGAAACAATCACAAAACTAAGATATATCGACAATGATGGGCTTTAGTGACTTGTTAATCTAAAATACTTTTAAAGATAAATATGGTAATGAAGGAACAGACTTAATATTTGTATGACAGAAACAGCACTATTTAACTGTGCTTCCAATTCAATGGGGCGTAAAGAAAGGCTGTTTCCCGTATATTACTTGCTGAGCACCAGCAGCACTTCCGAACAGAGAGGAAAGAGACAGCAGCAACAGTTCCATGTAGATTTTCTCCAGGCGTTAGAAGAGGGGCTCACGAGCAGCGTTGTGAGACCAGCAGCCGCCCCACTCCGCCCTGAGTCCAGGCCCTGAACCCACTGCTGCAGAGTGGGTACAAGACCACCTTTCCGGCTCTGCTTCCCAATGGGGTGTCTACACATAAGGATTTAGCCTGTTTATATACAGAAAAGGGTGGCTTCAGCATCAAAAAAATTTAAAAACAAGGAAAAATAGTGCAACAGAAACTACATGTAGTGCACAAATCCTAAAATACTGAGTGTTTGGTACTCAATAGAAAAGTTTTCCCTGCCTGGACCAGCAGAGCAGAGACACTGTCCCCACACTGTGGTGTTGAATGACAGCGAATGACCCCATGAAGCCTATATGTGATGGGACCAGAATGGGGAGGAGGCCGAGGTTTGGGGTTCCTGCAGCGTGGACAGGTGTCCTAGCCAGGGCCTCAACCCAGGCGCTCCTCCTCAGAGGAGGTAGCAGGATCAAGTGCCTTGTGAGAGCTCGCTGTGGCAACAGCACAAAGGGCAGTGGCCAGGTGGAAGGCGAGGAGGACAGACCAGAGCTGGCAGATGGGAAATAGTGCAGGGTCGGGGAGCTGCATAGCTGGGCTGTAGGTGGGTGGAGAGGGCAGCACCAAGCCAAGGATGGCCACAGGGGCTTCTGTTTGAAACCCTGGGCTGTGGAGACAACCCGAAACATCCCTGCATAACTGAGCGGGACCACTAGGAGGGTCCTCCGCAGTGTCTCATTTGGAAAAAGTTTTGTGTGGAATTGAATACTTCACGGTGTATGTTTGCAGAACATGGATAGAAAATCTGTCGCATTATGCCATGAATAACTGGCTACGCTCTGCGGAAATCGGACAGGAGATAGGCGAAGCCTGGATTGTGCAGAACGCTGTGGTCTACGTCCTGAATCACAACCACCACCTCATCACATCTGGGCGGCAGAGGGAGCTGGTGGACACCCTGCATCACCTGCTGAACATCATCAAGGCCATGGGCGCGCATGGGTAGGTGTGGGGGGCTGTGCTGTCCACACACAGGGAGGTGGGGGTCAGGCTGACACGCCGGAGGCACGGACTGGAGAGACGCGACCAGCGAGGAGGGGCTGGGCCTGCACTCCAGGGACAAAGCTGCCACTGCCGCGGAGCCTCCTGCCTGCCTCGGGCTGCTCCAGGTGATCAGAGGCAGGGCTACCTGAGGCCAGCTCATGTGGGTGGGACAGAAGAGTCATTGTTTCTTTCATCCTGGGTTTGAGGTAGAGCCTGAAATTTTGTGTCTATATGTTTTTATCCAGGTGGGTATGAGAAAGACTTGTGAAAGACTAATATTTTCTCAGTTAAAATTGGAAGTTTGAAAACATTAAGTTGGGTCAAAGTTTCATCTAGGATGAAATTTTAATGCGTTTTTTCGTTGGCGGTAGTTTGATTTTTCAACCTGAATAAAAGGATTTTTTTTTTTAATCCCAAATGTCAAAATAGGAAGCTAGAATGAACCAGAAGGTAGCAACATATGTGCAGTATGAGTCTTTTAAAAGTTATGAGTAATAAAAAATGAAACATGGCATAAGTAATTTCTCAGCAGAGCTCACCTCTCCCCCAGCACGAGTCCTTGGTAGGGCCCATGTGGCCTAGCACCCCCCACACTGTGCAAGCTGCCCGGGCCACAGCCCTGGTCATCCCGGCGGCCTGAGAGAGACAATGGCACGCTCAGAGCTGAGCCTCCCTTCACAGCTCAGCCGCGTCTCTCCATCTCTTGTAGGCAGGTCCTGCTGCTGTGCCTCAGGGCCCACTACTGACTGTTTCATGCTTTGAAAGTGCCGGTTCCACCTAATGACCAGGGCTAGACCATCCCCCCAGGAGCCCCAGACACACAACCTTGGACACCAGGGCTTTTTTGCTTTGGCCGGTTCTCAGCATCCTCTGAAGATCCTGCCTTGTCACATAATGTCCCCCCTCTGGCCATGGAGTACTGAGGCTTGCCTCTCCTGAGAGGCAGGGGCTCTCATTCTGCTGTCGAAGGCCTGGCCACAGCTCCTTGAGCTAGCCCTGAGGACAGCAGATGACCTCTGTCCTTCCCACAGATGGGCCAAGTGAGCAGGTGCCATTGCCCTCACACCCACCAGTGCGGGGGTCTGTGTGCCCTGCTCCGGCGGAGCTCTCAAGGCCTGTGTGCTTGATTCCAGGAACCCAGTCATGTTAGCCATGCTCTGCAATGCCTTAGCTCGGGGCCTGATCATCAGCTGGATTCCCACCCAGACACACGAAAAGTCAAGAAAAGTTATGAGGCTAACTATGTTTCAAGCTCCACTGGACTCAGGAGCTACCTCTGAGATCAGGACAGCCCTGGAGGTATGGCTTCACCAGCCCACAGGGGCAACGGTGTGTGAGGGCTGGGCAGGATGGCCTCCCAGACACCATGTGCGAGAAGGACCCAGTGGAGGAGAGGTCATCCCAGTATGGTCTGTCAAGAGAGTGAGAGGGGCATGGGGAGGGGTTGTACTGGGGAGACAACTGGGCAGCATAAGCGTCTGCATGGAAGCGCAAGGTCCAGAGTTTGATCCCCAGTACCGCATCCCTGGGCCAGCCATGGAACTGAGCATGGTAGCACATGCCTATAATAACAGCACTGAGGCTGAAACATGAGAGTCACTACAAGTCTGAGACCCTATACAAAAAAGGGGGAGCATGTTGCGGACCAGGACCCAAGGTGTCAGAGGAGGCTCCAGATAAAACAGGGAAGATCCCACCCATCAGGCAAGGAAGGTGAAAGCGATTCAGAAAGTGCAACTGGCAGGGCCCCAGCAGCTGGAAAGGTGGGGAGTGGATTGTGGCAGGCGTGGGAAACAGATGGGGGTGGGGTGCAGGGTTGGTTGGGGTCCTCATGGCTCAGAGTTTGCAGCTGCTGCTCCCAGTGGAACTAGGCAGGGACCTGTGTCACTCAGGAACAGGTGGGCAGCAACCTGGTAAGGGGCTAACACACATGCAATGGGACTTATCCCATGAAGTCTATTTCCCAGTAAATGGGAACTTTACTGTGATAATTCCTGCTGAGGGGAAAAATTATGGTCTTAAATTGATGGCAGTTGTAAGTGTTCAGTAATCCATTGGTTATTGAATTCAAGCAATCTTGTAAAACTTGAAGAAAAGCTAGTGTCCTCTGGGGAACCATCAGGGCCTCGACTGAGTCCCATAGTGTGAGACCCCAGGAGTGTTTGTGGGGGATACAGAAACAGGGAAGGCCTGTGCCATACTCTGCTGGAGAGCATGATGAGCTGTCACTGCCCAAGCCTTCAGGAGGACACAAGAAGCAGGCAAGGGGCCTTGAAGTGCCACCCAGGCCCTGGGCAAAGCAGTGCTCTGGATAGCTGCGGAGCTTGCAGCCTTCACCCAGGGCAGGTGGCTGCAGGCAACACTCATAACCAGCCTATGTGGAAGAGAGAGCCAAGGCAGGGAAGGCATGGAGCCACAGGGACAGTGACCTGGGCAGGGCTTCTGCACGAGGGGAATGGCTTGCGCCTGTGACAGTTCCAGGAAGTTGGCACAGGCCAGCCAGAGAGGCTGCATTAGTGTTTAGATCATCATCCCCAGAAGGACAGGGGGCCAGTGCGAAGGGCCAAAGGGAGCAGGGCCTTAGCCTGGGAAAGGAGGCGGACAAGTGAGGAAAGGGGCTGGCATGGCCTAGCGACACATGGTGGGAGGGAGGAGTTCCCAGCTGGACCCTGATACTGAAAGGGTGACCCTGAAATGGAATCCCAGACCGTTGGAGTGAAGGCAAACTGGAGAGCTGAGTGGCAGTGGTGACAGTGTGGAAGGAACCTCACCGCAGGGGGACCCGGGAACTTGTGTGGGAGGGAAAGAATGCCCTGCTCAGGCTGTGACCTCAGCAGGACCCACGGGGCTGCCAGGGGTTTATCCAGAAGTCTGAATGGAGGAAGACAGCAAGATAGGACTTCTGTCTTTTGAGGAGCAGGATCCATGCTGTGGCCTAGCGTCCGGTGACTCTGGGTTAGCGAGCAGTCATTCCTAGTGTCAGTGCCTACAGCAATGGCCGGGCTTTGTACAGTAACCCACATGTGGTGTTTTAGTTCTATTTAAAGGTGAGGAAACTGAGGCACACAACAGGTCAGGAAGGAAAGTGCAGGCAGCATGGCCTTCAGGGTCCCAGACCTATACCCTTGTTACAAATGTGGCAGATCCGTGCAGCCAGTTTGGGGAGTCCTGGGCCTTGCTCTCCACAGGCCCAGAAGTAACCCTGCACTGGGCAGAGGGGAACTGTTTGCCCTCTTGCTGTGGCTTTGGGTTCATACATGACTGCACCTTGGGGTGCCAGCCCCTTGCACAAGCAGTAAGGATTCAGGAAGCAAAGGATGTGTGCGTCTACATGACTGGGGGCTGCTAGGTCCATAGGAGTCCTCAGGCAGCTTGAGGATTGGCCCACCTCCGTGGGCCAGCCAAGAGGCAGGCCATTGTTTAATGACTGGGCTGTGGCTCAAGCTTCCATGCTTAGCACAGAGCTTTGCAAATGAGGGTGTGGCTCTTTCAGGTCTGTGAGTTTGCGCTGAATCTGACCAACGGAAACATCCCGGAGGAGGTGGTTCCCATCAGTGTGCGGCAGCAGCTCATCGCCACCTGGGTGAAGGCCAAGCAGCTGCTACAGTTGCAGATTGGGCACCGGCTGGGCACGGAAGAACAGGTGCCGTCTAGTGCTGTGGATATAGCTGAGGTTGCCTGGGGGCAGGTCAGGCACAGGCAAATGAGTGGGATCTGCAATCCAGCCATCGCTGGAATTAGGCCATTTGTCCTCCTCACAACCTCAGTTTCAGTGCAGTGCCAGGGAATATGTCCCACTGGGAATGGCCTAGGACCTCCACTTCCCCACTGAAGTCACTGTCCTGCTTTCCCTTGAGAGTCAGGGCCCAAGGTCTCCATAAGACCTGAGCTCTGGGTCTCTGGGGACACTGAGGGTCACCTCTTTGGGAAACAGCCCCCTCCAAACTATAAATGCAAAGTCTGTAGGAGGGAGTAGGAGGAGGCAGGGTCCCTGGGAATCCGGGGCCACTGCACAGACTTCCTTCTCCCTGCTACAGGCCCCAAATAGGCCTGGAGAAAAAAAAACAGCACAGGTTGGGCAGGAAGCAGTGGGAAGCCAGAGCAGAAACCAAGGAGGAGAGGGAGCCAGGCATGATGGATCCATGGGAGACCAGGAGGGCCTGTGCAGGCAGAGATAGGGGAGCCCTGGGGCCCAGAGACTGCTCTCTACCTCTGATTGGGTCACCTAGGTGTCAGTCAGCACTGTCCTTTGTGCTTGGGGACTTGTAGCTTCACAACCTTTTCGTTAAAGGACAAGTCATAAAAGTAGCCTATGGTGGAATCACTCCCAAATTTGTGATCTGGTTACTGCTATTTAAACTAATACTACACAGGATTAAACTCAGACGTAGTCCAGACCCACAGGGCCTTGGGCTGACAGATGCTCAGCACGCCTTCCTTCCTCCTAGGGCACCAACGAGAACATCAACTCTGTGACCAGAGTCCTGGTCGCTCTAGAGATGTACTCATGCAACGGCCTGGGCCTCATGGATTTCACTGTGCCCCCCCTGGCCCAGGTGAGTAACACCAGATGTCCTGGGAATCAGACCAGCATCCGTGTGCAGAGAAGGCCATTGCCCAGGAGAGACAAAGGCGCTGAGGTCCAGAGGGTCCCATCCAAGGCAGAACTCACACCCAAGGCCATATGGTCACCTGCTCCCCACCTCCTGACAGAGCTGTGTGTGCTTGTTCACTGAGAGCACAGAACTCCAGCTCCTGCTTAGAGTGTCTCCGTATCCTGGCATAAGGAAAAGCACTTTTTAAAATGTATTAGATACAAGATCTCACTACACAGCTCAGTTTCCTAGTGATCCTCCAGTCTCAGGCTCAACAGTGTTAGGATTACAGGCATGCGCCACCACGCCTAGACTCAGTGGCCAGCTCAGCACACCTGGGGGCAGGGCTGGCACAGCATGTGGTGCCAGGAATCAAACCCCAGTCCCTGCACTTGCCTAAGCAGGCACTTAGCCAGCTGAGCTATCTGCTGGCCTTAGCACTTTCTTTTGTATGCTCACCATGTCCTTCCAGTCTCAAGCCCACAGCATGGAAGAGGCATCCGTGGGCACACACATAGCCTGCCCCAGTCCAGAGGCAGCCCTGCAGCAAGGAAGCTGTGCAGACAGTGAGCCACCTAGAGGAGTGCTAAGGGCAGTAATGAGGCATTTGTGGTGCTTTATACTGCGAGCAGTTTTCATAGGTCCTGGATCTGTCTGGATTAGCACAGGCCAAGTTATCTCTTGTCTAGATGAATGGTGTGCCCCATGTAAGATTTTATAGAATTAAATGAGCTCATGGAGCTGATACCAGCGCTCCGCTGAGGGCTGCACATTGTGGGACAGTCATTGTCATTAACAAGGGATCCTTTTCTCCTGCCTTTGGGAAGCTGATGAAAATGGCTTCTGAGTGCAACTGGTCAGACCCCCTGGTGGAGCTGCAGACCCTGACGCGGCTGGCCCACTTCGCCCACGTGGCCCACGACCACAAAATCACCATGGCCTCCTCCCAGCAGGTCATGCAGATGGGCATCAAGCACGTGAAGACCCTGGGCCAGTGAGTAGCTGGGGCAGTGATGTCCTAATGCTGAGGCCAGGCCTGCAGTTTCATTTTGAAGCCCTCAAGGTGCTCACGATGGGGGCGTTAACCTGTGTCAGCAGGGGTGGGGGGGAAGGTGGCATGTGCCTCCTGCTGAGTGTGCATTCCCACAAGGATGGAGTCAGGCTGCAGCCAGAGCTCCAGAGCTCATTCACATAGTTAGCGAAGAGCCGGGGGTCAAAAGCAACGTGGCCCATGGTCTCCGTCACTTGCCAACCTCTGTGTGTTCAGGGGCACCAGCCCACTGCGCGCATCTCTGCGCAGACTCTTCTCGGGGAAGGTGCTACCATTTCCAGGTTCCACATGAGGAAACTGAGGCATGCATAGGCTTAGTCACCTATGTTGGGCCTTGCATTCAAGAGCTTTGATCCTAAGAACCGAGCCCTGTCAACTAGGCAGGCTATGTGGCATGGGGTCAGCGAGTGAGGCCGTGCACCTCCTCAGCAGCACCCTTGGTGGTCAGACCCCCTGGTGGAGCTGCAGACCCTGACGCGGCTGGCCCACTTCGCCCACATGGCCCACGACCACAAAATCACCATGGCCTCCTCCCAGAAGGCCACGCAGATGGGCATCAAGTACCTGAGGACACTGGGCCAGTGAGTAGCTGGGGCATGTGCACTTGTGAAGTCTATTGTCTGTTCTAAGTCCTGTGCTGGGTGAGCTTAAAGAATGCAGGAAGGTACAAAAAATGAGACAAAATGTGAGTTATAATGGAAAAGGTAATAGAGGAGATAAATTGGGATACTAAAAAATAGTTAATTTAGATGAAGAGAGGAAGCACTGAAACAGCTAAACTGCTGCCTTTTCAGAAGTTAAGATGAAAGGCGGGGTCAGGGAGATAGCTCAATGGAATAAGTGCTTGCCTGCCAAACACAAGGTCCTGAGTTCAATCCCTAGTACTGCAAAAACACAAACAAAAAGAAGACGAAAGGAGAGCAAGCAATGGGATGGCAGCTTTAGCTCCATTAACCATAAACAACACAAACACCTCTGGTAAGGAAGGCAGGGCCCGACCATGAGCTCCACGTACCCAGAGCTCTTCCAACACACACAGGCCAGCAGTGTGGGCATGGAGAGCTTAGGGATCGTGCAAGCCCCCAGCACAAGCAGCACTGTGTCTCTGCCAAGCTGTCCCTCAGGACACCAGACATATTCATAAGATGTAAAAGTGCTAAATGTGTGTTTGCTTAGTAGCAGAGCTTCAACAATAATGGATCCATAACAATTGACAGCCATAACAAAACAGAAAAAAAATAAAAATAAGTTACAACATAAAACTAAGCAGCCCTGTCAACAGATCTAACCTCCATGACAATAATAAGACCCTCCCTGACAACGACATCATGAAGACAAAAATGTCCGGGACATGGGTACCAGAGCAAGGACAAGGAGTCTTCATTACTTTTCTCTCACTGCTGATGCAAAATACCTGACAATCAAAGTTAAAGGAGGAAAGGTTTATTTAGCTCACAGTTTGTAGAGGTTTTGGGCCCATAACTGGCTGGCTGCAGGGCAGGGTGGCACGGCAGAAAGACAGCAAAGAGAAGGAACAGTTCCAGGTGGGCAGAAGCTAGCAAAGCATCAAGGGCCAACCACAGCCCTTACATCTGTCCCTTACATCTCATCCAAGCCACAAAGAGTGAGCAGCACATGCATCCCTGATCCTGGTGCCCTTGATTCCAGTGTGGCACCGAGGATCAATCCCAGCACCACACACTCTAGATCTCGCCAGCCCTGAACAAGTCCCACCTCTGACAGAATGAGGCTCTGAGCAGATGTCTAGACCTATGCCATAGCAGGGCGCCCCCGCCCCCGCGCCAGGAGGACACTCGCCCTCCCCTGGGCAGGTTCAGCATCGTTACTGCCATCACATGGCCTCAGCCTCCCCTCCAGCTCACAGACTCTTACTTCGAGGTAGGTCCTTGTGCAGAGGTCAGCAGCACCTTCCATGCTTGGCTCCTTCAGGCAGGAGCAGATGTGGCTCTCTCCTCTCCTCAGGGGGGCTTCCAGGACCCCGCTCCCTGACGTGAGCCCCCACAGACCAGCGTATTTCCAGTCAGGGTATAAATTTGATGCCCATTTGACTGAGTCACAGGGACGTGCTGCCTGCAGCACATGAAGGGGAGGGAGTTACCTGCCATCAAAAGTGGCTTGCAGGTGCCCATGCCACAGCTGTGCTGGATCAGGAAACACAGAGAGAACATCAGAAAGGTGTGACACGTGGCTGAAGTGCTTCACAGGTGTGTGTGGCCACCTGGGCTCTGGGTGCCCAGTAAACTGTCTGGGGCACAATTTCCTGGGCCTAAGAAATAGAGGCTGACTGAGAAAGAGCCTGAGGAGGCTGCTTCTGTGAGTCTTTTGCTGCACAACAAGCCACTGAGAATTCATTGTTACAGAACACAGTTAATGGGCTGGGGAGATAGCTGGGCAGTCTAAGCACCAGCCCGGCAAGTGTAAGGACCCAGGTTTGATCCCTGGTACTGCATGCTGTGCAGGGCTCTGGAAGGGTGTGGTGTGCTGGCCACTGAAACCAGGCATGGTGACACACAATTGTAATCCCAGCACTGGGGATCACTACAAGTCCCAGCTGCGTAGGGAGACCCTGCACCAAATTAATTAATTTTAAAACCCACTTTCTCACCATGTTGTGGATTGACTGGACTCAGACAGTTAATTCTGGTTTGAGGTCTCTCATAAGGTCTCTGTTATAAGAGTCCCCACCAGGAAACCCTTCCCCTCCCCCCTGCTCACGCCTATATCCTAAAGCCTTTCCCATAGCCAGATGGCCCTAGCATGACTCTCTACCTGGCTGTGGGCACCAGCCTCACCACACGGCCTCACCAAGCATGGTGTTTCTGGCACTACAGGCAAGATGACAAGGTCTCAGAAGGCCACAGTCACTTGTCCTGCAACCTCGGGCAGTCTCTATGGCTGACCCAGGTTCAAGGAGGGTGGGGTGCTGTGCACAAGATGTGACAGAGATGGCTCCTCCATCTGGGGATGCCACCCTGCAGGGCCACGAGTGGGGTGACAGCATTTCCAGTGAGGGAGACCCAGCATGTGCCTCAGCCGGGCTTCCTAATCTCTCTGCCCTCCAGGGTGGAGGCCCAGCTGGTGGCAGAAATGTTGTGCACTGCCTCGTGCATCAAGGGCCGGAGTATCATGGAGAACCTGAAGGGCAAGAAGCAGTTGCGGCTGGCAGCGGCCAAGGCCTTTCTGGAGAGCACCAGGTGGGCTGCAAGTGGGGCTCAGACACTGCGGCCTGGCACCTGCAGTGTCACGGTGACACTGGGAGACATCACAAGGAGCCAAGGGAGGAATTGAGGATTCCTGCCCTCACCCTACGTTGTGGCCCAGCACACAGAGGTGGGGACAGCTGTAGGCAGTTCTGTGAGACACTGAGGCCCTAGAACAGGAGGACGCAAAGGAACCTTGACTAGCCAAGGACCTGGGGAGTGTCAGCGAGGGGCAGATGAGCAGCATGAAGGCCAGCCAGGGTTTGTCTGTGGAGAGGTGGCTGTCAAGCCCCACCGTTGCTCTGCAGCATGGGCAGGAGCTGGCCCATTATCACAGGAAGGCCTTGTCGAACAGGGGCATGGAGGATCCACCCACAGCCCGTGTCCCACACGGCTCAGGGCACCCCAGCCTCATCCCTTCCCTAAGTCCAGAAGCTTCGGGGTGAGGCAGTGCCATCCCCTTGGGGAGAGGTGTGGCTGAGCATCCCCGGCCACCTGCATCGGCCTCCTCCTGCAGTGAGCACCCTTCCAGGTTTGGAGGCGTGGCGGGCAGCAGCGCGCTGGTGATGATGGCCACAAGGCACTACTGGAACAGCTGGCTGCCGCTCCTGTCCTCAGCAAGCAACAGGAAGAAGGCCAAGGGCGCCGTCCAGAAGATCATCAGGATTATCAACAAGACAGAAGCCAAGAAGGAGGTGCCCTGGGCGCGCGCGGCCTCCAAGGGGCCTTTCCAAAAGGCTTGGAAGACGCCCGTGGGAAGATGGCACTGGGCACTGTTCCCATGGGGCACAGCATTGCCTGCTGAATGCTGGTGGTGTCCCCGAGATCCCACCTGGATAGGGTGCTCTGTGCTGACCTCAGATTCGGAAGTCTCCTCCTTGTCCTTTTTATTTATTTATTTTTTTTGACCAACTTTTAAACAATAGATTTTCTCTATTTTTCTATTCTTTGTTTCTCTCTGCTCTGCTTTTTATTCCCTTCCTTCTGCTGGTTTTGAGTTTAGTTCTTTTTTCTTGTATCTTGAGAATTACAGTTGGATAGTGACTTGCGGCCCTCCTCCCTCGCTGATGACAGCATTCACGGCAGGACACGACCTGAGCACTGCTTTTGCGGCGTCCCCTAAATCTTTTCTGTCGTTTCTGGTCTCGTTGATTTAGAGCCTAATCCTGACTTAGATGCTCATGTCCCTGAAAACTATGTAGGAGATGTATGTGATGTGTGTGTATTGTGTGTCTTGTGTGAGGTTTATGGGTGATGTGTACGGTGAGGTATGTGCCTATTGTGTGTCATTTGTATGTAGTGTGTGTGGTGTGTGATGTATGATGTGGTGTGTATGGTGCGTATGTGCTATGTGTGTATGATATACATGGTACAGTGTATGCATGGTATGTGTGAATGGTATATATAGTACACTTTTGGTATGTGTGTTGTGTGTAGTGCATATCCATGGTTTGTGTGTGCTATCTGTTGTATTTGTAGTATGTCTTTTTTTTGTAGTGTGTCTTGTGTGGTATGTTATGTGATGCAGTGTATGTGTGTGGCACAGTGTGTTATGTGCCTAACCTGGCACTGAGGATCCCTTTCATGTGGGTGGAATATGATTTAGCTTTTATGACTTGGTGCTTCTAAGTTTCATTGGAAGGCCTGTAAATTATTGTAGACGCTAATGAAAGCAGGACGGTGGGAGGTGCTTTGCAGCCCCTTGCATGCATGTGTTCGTCTTCCTCCAGGAGAACGGGCAGACGCTGCTGCTGCACCAGTGGCCCACAGCAGACTTGCAGAGTGGCAGGACGGCAGCCGAAGGCCACTTCCTTCCAGGTGGGCAGGAACAGGGCCAAGCGGCCCCAGGCTGAGTCCAGGGGAGGGAGGGCTTGGCACACCCTGGACCCTTGTGGGAAGCCCTCATCACAAGCCATACCAACCATGGGCCCATGTATACTTTTCATGGGGACTGTGGGAAGCTCATTGTGCACTCAGGAGGCAGCGCCCAAGGCCTCGCCTGCCACTGTCCCTACCTTCCCAAGTCCATGCTGGTGGAGCTGCTGCTGGTGGAGAGGGTCAGAGCTTTATGGGAAGACCACGAAGGGCCTGGGACTAAAAGGCAGGTCCTGCGTGCCTCAGATCACAGCTGGTCCTGGGGTAATAAGTACTGTGTTAGACTCAAGGGCGAGCTGCCCCAGCTGGTATCCCACAGGCCACTCCTGTCACTCATCTCCTTGCCTCTGGCAGCACAGAGCTTCCTCATGCATGTGAAAGCAGGACGCACGCATCAAGTTTCTCAGATCTAGAAAGCGGCAAGTGAGAGGTGGTGCTGGCAGCCTCCATGCTACAGCAAAGCACACAGTGCCTGGTGTCCTGTGTGCTAGCCTTTCACACTCCCCAGAGCTACCCTGCTTCTGCTAAAACTGGTGGCATGGCATATCTGGTGGCAGAGACCAGCCAGGATGCTTGAGGGACTGCTTCCCTCAGATCTGAACTGCCCAGGCTGGTGGGAGGAGACAGACAGGGGACATGTGGCCCACCCTTCAAATCAGCTGTGTAGGCCTCACCTTGCACTGAAGGTCCAAGGCTCCAAGCAACAAGGACTGTGCCACAGTGGAGCCCAGGAGCTCAGGCACCAGAAGGCATCGGGCAGCAAGAAGCTCGGCAGCCCAGCCCTTCCTCAGGCTCTCCTCCTTGTCCCAGGCGCTGAGGACGACCTTACCCTCCGTGTTGCACTCTACGGACTGCTCTTCCATATCCACGCTGACCAGGATGACTGGGAGGCTGGCCTCAAGGTGCTGGATGAGGCCGTGCAGGTGCTGCCCCGAACTGCCCACCGCCTGTGAGTGTCTGTCCCCTCCATCCACCTCAGTGCTCCCTACCCTGCCCCACCCGGGCTCCCCCAACCTACCCATTCCACTGAAGGATGTCATCTTCCCAGTAGACATTCAACAAAAGCAGGCAACAAATTGTGCCAAAAACCCAAGCTCTGTTTCCATCTGGTTTTATCCTTGTAAGCAGAAACATGGACAAACTGAGTTCTGAATATTTTATGCATGCTTAAGTTTTAGTTTTTTGTTTTTGAGACAGAGTCTCACTATGTAGCCTGGGCTGGCCTCAAACTCAGTGATTCTCCTAGCTCAGCTGCTCAAGTACTAGGATGACAGGCCTGTACCACCAAGCTGGGCTGTTTGCTTAGAAGTTTATCATTCCATTGGACCCTTGATTTCTCTCTTCGGCTCTGCTCTAGCTTGATTTTCAAACATATGATCATTGTGAAGGCCAAACTTGGCCAGAATTTTACCATGGAGATCCAAAAGTTCAAGGATGAAAGTGAAGACTATTTGGCACACATGTGGCACCGCCTGGCCCTGAACTCCAGGAATGTCCATGGAGAGCTGACGTGTTACCACAACGCAATCCAAGCTTTGCAGGTCAGCGTCTGGTCAAGTTGTGTGATTGTGGTAAAGACCCATCTCCTAATGACAGAGACCTCTGTGATGTGAGGCTGGTGGATTTAGGATTTGCTGGGTGGGCACTCATGGGAACCACAGCTGAGAGATCCCCAGGACAGCTGGGGGTCTTCCTTCGTTGACAACCAGGGACTGTGGGCTGATGCACCCTATAGCCATCCTTCTCAAACATAAAGGGGGATGAACAGGATAGGGTGGACAAGCCATCTTCCTGAGAGCTGGAGCTACTTAGTAGGCAGGGCACTGAAAGCCACACTCTAGACTTCAGGGTATTGGGGACATTTCCCCACGCCCCCAGCAAGAGATGCAGATAGACATTCCACTCACGCTGTAGTTGGGGTGGGTGAGAAAGGCAGTTCTCAGAAGCAAGGCCCTGAAGGACTCACCTGAGGACCCAGTAGTAGGTAGGCACTGAAGGTGTCTCGGGCATCCAAGAGAAAGGTCTGAACCATTAGTCAAAGCCTCGAAAGGCTTTTCTGTTTCTGTAATATTTCCAGGACCCTGAGCACACTCCATGGTAAGCCCTGAGCTCATACAGGGCCCAGGTAGCCCTGGACGAGGTGGGGCAGAGCCTGGCCAAGAGGCTGCTCAGGTCCAAATGGCTCTGCCATTTGCATTTGTTCCATGAGGGCCCACCTTGGCTTGGGGGGGTTGACACAGGCCTGGGCACTCCTGTGAGTGGAAGCCCAGTGCTGGCCTTCCTTTCAGTTTCCCTGCCAGTCTTCAGGGATTGGAGATCAGGTGGTGATCAGTCTCCTGCAGGGGAGCAGAAGCCTCATCCTTGAGAAGGGCAGAGAGGCCTGCTTGCAGGGTCTCTCCTGGAAGAGGTCTGTCCTCACTGGCCCTGAGGCCACTTTCCATTATTTCTTTTCTTGGGTACAGTGATTTTTGGTAGATTCTTAGGGGTATCCAACCATCACCACAGTCAGTTTTAGGGCATTTCATTGCACCCAAATTAGTGTCCATCAGAACACACCCCCATCCCCACTTCGTCTCTATGGTCACCCGTTCTGGACCTTACACTTAGATGGAATCAAGTACCTGCTAACCTTTGGGTCTGGCTTCTTTCCCTGCGAGCTGTGTTGTCAAGTTTCATTCTCACTGCAGTTTGTATCTGGCCTACATTTCTTTTCAAATCAAAATAATATTCTATTAACATGCGTTAACTTTGCATACCCATTAGTCCACTGATAGCATTTGGAGTTATGCCATAAATACTTCTTCTCTTCTAATCTATGAGTGGAATCACTGGGCCACATGTGGAGGTGTCTAACTGCTTGAGGTGCCACATGCAATGTCCTCAGTGGCTATACCCCATTACGTTCCCCCACCCCTTGCCCACCATGTGATATCACCTGCACTCATCTATCTTGGAGGGCACGGAAGTTGTGTTTTGCTTTGCATGTTCTTCATGTCTAAAGACATCACCTGTACAATAAAGACATTGTACTTTCTTTATTTCATGTTGTGTGGATTTGGGTCTTTTCTTTCCTTTTTTGATAAGGTTGGCTAAAGGTTTATTTATTTTATTTAATCTTTCAAAGAGTCAACTATTTGATGGATTCTTTGTATTGTTAGTCCCAGTTGCATTAATTTCTCTCTAATCTTTATCATTTGGGATTAACCACTTTACCATTGATTTCTACCACATTTGTTTATGTACTGACTATGCTATCACTTGGGTACATGTCATTTCAACCAGTACTGAATTCTTGTACTCAGTAAGTTTGATAAAATTGTTATTTTTAAAAATGCATTTGGTGCAATGCCTACAGGGTCTCACTACATAGATCGGACTCGTAGTGATTCTCCTGTTTTCAGCCTTCCAAGCGCTGGGGATATAGTATGCACCACCACACCCAGTCTAAATTACCATTGCAGCACGCCCCAAGGGCGGGGTTGGCGGGGCATGCCAGGGATCAAACCCCAGCCACTGCATTCTGCCTAAGCAGGGGCTTTCTTTTTTTTATGGTAGGAAATGTTTATTTTTATTTTTTTACATTTATTTTATTGAAGAACAGATAGCAATGAGACAGTTTCAAATCAAATTAGTAGTACAGATTCAACAATTAATACATTGCACATTGTTTTTGTAGTGGCTTTTTGTTGTACAAGGTGAATACATGATACTCTACCTACAAACACTATTAGAGCAGATGCCTCTATTCAATGAATTAAGAGAATGTAGATCTATATCTATCTTTTTTTCAAAGTTGAATTATAGTACTGTTTCAATAATTAATATGTTTTACATTGTTATCTCCCTAGTGGTTATCCATAGTACAAGATATCCTGTCCAAACACTATTAGTGCAAATCTTTCTTCTCATAGAGCGGTGTTTTCATCTGCTGAGCTATCTGGCTGGCCTTAAAATTATCATTTTTGTATTTCTTTTTATGTTATTTTATAAAATAAAATAGCATTATTGTTCAATTGTGAAACCTTCTTTAGTTTCATCCATGACTTATTAGTTGTTCATGAGGGCATGTGCTTATGCAGGTTTTGTAGGGTTTTTTGCATTTGTTTTCCAATTTCATTGCACTATGTTCTCAAATATGCATTTGATGCTTTCATTTCCTTTGCATTTATATAAGCATATTCTGTGAGTTAGTATGTAGTGTTTTTCGAAAAAAGTCCCATGTACCACTGAGAAGAATGTGTGTTCTGTTGTTTTGGGATGGAATGTTCCATAGATATTTAATTCAGTCTACTTGTTCAAAGGTTTGGTTCAGCTCTGATATTTCTTTTTGGATTTTTTGTCTAATCCCTTTGTGACAGTGGAGTACTGAGGTCCTATGTTACATTTATATACTGCCTATCTGATTTTCATCTCCATCAGTGTTTGTTTTATATAATTGGGTACACTGATACTTGGTGAGTGTGTATTTCTAACTGTTCGCTCTTCCTTTTTGATCTCTTAACAAATATGTGGTCATCTTCTTTGTCTCTTCTGATCAATCTTGACTTCAACCCTACTTTGTCTGCAAGCAGAATGTCTAACCCTGCTTTGTTTATGGGTTCCTCTCATGTGGAAATATTATTTTCCATTGACTTTCTGTCTGTGAATTTCTTTTTGAATTAAATGTGTTTCTTGTATGCAGCATATTTTGGATCTTGTTTCTTGATCCACTCTGCCAGTCTGTTTCTTTTGATTCGAGACCATTTACATTGATGGCTATAAGTGACATGTATTGACTTGCCCTTGTCATTATATTGTTTTCCTGTTGTTGGCTCCTTTTCTTTCCCCTTTATTTAATTCTGTACCTTGCCTAGTGAATTCATTCTATTGGGCTTTTTAAAATTATTGTATTTTAAGAAGTTAGTCATTTAATAATCGCAAACTGCAAGCCTGTCTTCTAGATCTAATACCCTATATTCACATTGGTTGATTCTGCTGTGTGTACTTTCAATAGAATTTTTAATATCACCTCCAAGAGCTTGATGACACAACCTTAGAGGTGTTTTCCAGCACATGGTGTCAAGGCGTGGCAAAATGGTTCATGCTACAGGTCACTCACGTGGGGCAGATCCTTTATCATGCTTTTCTGTCCTGTCCCAAAGAAACCAGAGAGTGAGTGGCAAAAGGTTGACTACATCATGGAGTTCAGTGAGTGGCTGTACCACAAGCAGTTTCCTCTTGAAGATGTGGTCACCCAGCTCACGTGGGCTATTGAGATCCTGTTGGCCATGAAACCCTCGGACAATGTCCCTAAGCCGGAGCCTGCATCAGAAGGTAAGGGTGAGGGGGCTGGGGAGATGGCTCAGTGGAATAAGCGCTTTCCTGGCAAGCACAAGGGCCTGAATTCAATCCCTGGTTCCTCAAAAAAAAAAAAAATATTGACACAGAAGGTAAGGGTGCCTCCTGGTTCCTTTGACTTGGCAGGGTGACCATTGTCCTGGGGTTCCAGAACACCTATTCTGTGTTCAGGGAATTTTGTGTTGTAAATAACTATCTTGGTTACTTTTTTCTCATTGCTGATATAAAATATCAAATGCCCAGAATTAAGGAAGGGAAGGCTTAGTTAGCTGACAGTGTGTGGAGGTTTCAGTCTGCAATCAGCTGGCTCCAACACAGGGTGGCATGGCACAGGGGCAACAGTCCAAGGTGGCAGAAGACATCAAAAACAACAAGAGCAAAAAGGGGGTGAGCAAGCCTCTTTCCCTCCCTTGTGTTGTATATGAGCTATCTCCCCAGGCCCATACCATCTCCATGCCCTCCTCTTCCACAAGCTGAGGATGTTTACAAAGTAAGGGTCCTGGCCCCTGGTGAATAGCTTAGTTGAACTTCTAAACTCCTCAAGTTGACACAAGATGACCATAACAACAGCAAAATGTGGACCCAGTGGCATGCTGAATGGGAGAAGCTCTATATGAACTCGGTAGGAGGGGCCTTGCCCCATCTCCACAGTGCCTAGATGAGCAGGAAGCAAGCAGGCCTCCCCAGAATCAGATTACATTCACAAGGGGGCTCAGTCAGGTTAGTGGGAGGCGTGAGGAGTGATCTGCTCAGCAGGTCACTGCTCTAGAGGCCACCTCCCTTGAGGACTACAGGAGTAAGTGGTCCTAGAACCTAGACTGGAGGTCTTCACCCATTCCCATGATCAATGCAGACCCACTTCAGGATCTCCTTGTGAGACTCCAGACTGCCAGGACCCTGTCCATGGCCACAGGTGAGGAGTGAGAAGGACCTAATGCAAGGGGAGATTTGATGGTGAGGGGCAGGGTGGAGACACAGGAAGCCTCACCACAGACAGAGTGCCCACCTCCAGGGAGGCACATTGGTCACCCCTGTGGCACTCAGCTCTGGCAGAGGGAAAAGGCTGTGGCCTTCAGAGCTCTGTGGCATCTCCTAGCAATACTGTACCATGATGATCTCATCAGGATCATTGCCCTAGTAGTCACTGGGCCTCAGCCTGGTGTTATCATGGACAGAGCGTCCTTCTCAAGAGTCCCCAAGTCTTCAGGGAAGTAACAAGATGTATGGGTGAGATTGGGAAGCAGCCCATTGCCAGAGGGACCAAGGTGGGCCCAGAATAGGAGCAGATCCAAGGGGCCTCTGGAGTCAGACAGGCAGCACTGGAGCAGCTCTGTGAAGCATGGCGGACCTTAGCCTTGACCAGGGAAGTAGAGGTGAAGTCTCTCATCAGCACAGCAGTCTTGGGGTTAGCGAGAGAGCTCAGTGGTCTAAGCACCTGCCTGCAAGCTCAAGGACCTGGGCACACTGTGTTGGCCACCAAAACCAGATGTGGTGGCACATGCCTGTAATCTGAGCACTGGGGAGGCTGAAACAGGAAGCTCACTATGAGTCCAAGCTGCATAGTGACACCCTGTACCAAATACATAAAAAAAAAAAAAAAAATGACAGCAGTCTCACTCAGAAGGACAGACAAGTCCAGAAGGTCTTGGCCCCACGCAGCAGGGTGTGGTGACACAGGCCTCAGGACAGGCTCCGAAGATGCCTTCTCTGGGTGCTGAAGCACCTCTAACTTGGGCTTGCAGAAGTCAGGTAGAAGAAAGGTAGGGTTGAGGAACAGACCAATCCCATCTGAGTAACAGAGAAGCCCAGAGCCCACTCAACCCAACCAAGCAGAAAGCCCAGCAGCAACCTATGGCTTACCGTGTCAGGCAGCCCAAGGGCAGGCCATAGTGGCACAGTACTCCAGCTGAGCATTCCACACTCACCAGGCCTGGGGCCAGCAGCCTCCTGCTTCCCAGGAGTTGGGCCTCTCATTTCTCAGGCCTGGGAAAAATAGAAGAACTTCTCAGATGAGCCCCCTGCATGGATGGTGTCCACTGAGAGGGACCAGCTCAGGACAAGCAGAGCACACGGAGTGGGACACGGTCAGGAGGGCCTGGCAGGAATGGGTGGCCAGTTGATCTAGGCAAATCAGGCAAGAGAGGGATGACCTGGCCCCCAGATGGTGAGTCCAGCCTGTCAGCCATGGGAAACCCTGTTGTGCAGGGCAGTCTTCACCTGTGCAGATACCTGTGGAAGTTCCCGTGACCCCAGAGATGGACACGTTCTCCTTGGAGCAGTTGCAGAATGTGAAACAGTTGGAAACCCTGGCCCGGGCCTATACCCTGCGTGCCCTGGTGGTATCCCCCAGCTCCTCCACCTACGAGGATGACTGCCTCATGGCGTACTCTCTTGTCAGGCACATCTGGCAGGTGAGCCAACCAGGTGCTGAGCTGCCCTGTGGAGGGCGCTGCTGCCCCACTCTCCCCTTCCTGGGACCAAAATCTATAGGACTCACCCTTACTATTTCCTAAAGAAATTTTTAAAAAATCAGAGCCTCTCCCATTGTCTTTCCTAAAGACCCCTGAGATGAAAACAGCAGTCCTGTGATGCCCACATTCTTCCTGCCTGCCTAACTGGCCCATCAACATTTTTCCCAGCCAGCCCTGCCACACTCCATGTTCTCAGAGGTCCTCAAAGGAATCAAATCACTGTGTGGTCCAAATCAGCCCCTCCAGCTGTCTAACACCTACCCAGCACCCTGCCCAGCCACCCTCCAAAACTGTCACAGCTAACATCACTGCCTCAGCTCAAGTCTTCTTGTCCCCTCATAGCCTGACAGCTCCAGGCTTCTAGAATCTTCTTCTATCACAGGCTCAGCCCAAAATCTGCCATTCTTTGCAGTCCCTGCCCATTGAGAGTTCTTTGGAAGAGCCACCACTGCCCCTATCCAGGTCTGGCCCCCAAGAAGAGGGCCTGTAGAGAACATCTCAAGTTTGCCCACAGGAAGCCTCCATAGTGAGGGCATCCAGTTGTCTCCAGGGGGAAGTGCAGCCTGTGTCCCGTGTGCTTGTGGGCAAGAGCTCCATAGCCATGAGCACCAAGCCTCTGGTGGGGGTCAGCTCTGCCCTGCAAGGGGGTTTGCCCGGCATGGTCTGAGCTGAGCAACGCCGGCAGCCCCGGGTGCTCCCTCCCGACCAGGTATGACAAGAGGTGGGCACTGCATCTGTTTTCAATGCTGCCACGATGGATTTCATATTTCTCCCAGGTTTCTTTGTTAGCAGCAGGAAAATCTATTTCAGAAAAACTTGTAGCAGAAGCCAGTTCACAACTGTCAATGTTGAAAAAAGAAAAGGAAAAGACTAAAGAAAAGGAGAAAGAAAAAGAAAAGGAGAAGACAAAGGATAAGGATGAGAAGCTGAAGGAAAAGGAGAAAAGGAAGGAAAAAGGGAAAGAGGAGAAGGTAATGGAGAGGGGTGGAGATGTAAGGCGGACAATGTTGCATCCTCACAGCGGTGGGGGAGTGAGGGGATGAGGGCCACTGGTCAGCTCCCCGGCCTTACAATCTCCCCTGTGATTCAGCTTCCTCTTATGTAAAGTGCGGGCCATGACTGTATTCTGTATGGTTCTCAGTAGTTTACGCTATGCCTGGAGTGGGCCCTTTCCCACAACCTTTGCACAAATGTAGAACTCATCCATTGACTTAGGCTGTGGGCACCTGCAGAGTCTGCTGGGGCCCTGGGGTCTTGGCCTCTTCATGCACGGGAGCCTGAAATAAGCTTGTGGGATATGTTACACCCTGAAAATAGTGGCTTTCCCCACTGTGAAAGCAGGTCTGAGAACCCACATATCTGCTGGCTTTCAGAGCCAGAAGCCTACCGGCTTCTTGGGTGAGGCCAAGTACCCAACGCCCCTAGAGGGCGGGGTCCTCTAGATCTGCAGACCCTGGGTGCTGGGTCCTGAGTGCCAAGGGACTAAAAGCATGGTTGTCACCTCTTGGAAGTGAGGTTGTAAGCTGAGATTAGAAGTGAGGTGTAGCTCTGGTGAGGCACTCATTGGAATTGGAAACAGGGAAGGCAGCTATATAAAGAAAGCTTTTGTGCCATAGGGCTCCCGAGAGAGGGCAGGTGTGCATCACCCGTCGCTGTCCCTAAGGCAGTGCTGGAGGAGCACTGTCTTCACAATGTCACTGCCTGTCCACTGCACAGCTGGGACACTGAGGTATCCAGTTCTGAACTCCGCTCTTTAACGTAAACCCTCCACTCTCTCCTTCAGTCTCAGACCCCAGGGTCCACCAAACAGCTTGAAGACTTACCAACCAGCATAGAAGAATGGGCCTCCTACTCTTGCCCTGATGAGCTGCTGTCTATATTCAAGCAAGACAAAAGTGACTTCATGGTGAACTCTACCAGTATCCAGAAGCCAGTGAGTGGGTGGGAGGAAGCCGTGGAACAGCTCAGCTTGCCAACACTGTAGCCAGAATATTAAACAGGCATTTCTCTAGTAAACTGTTGAAAGGGGACAGCTGTCTCTCACCTCCAGTTTAGGGAAACAGAGACCACTTTTGGCTGCCAGTCCAGAAGCCCTCTGTCCCCAACAATGCAGCACCCATGGGAAATTTCCCTCTGCCTGCATTCTCCACCCAGGTACACATTCCTAAACCTGGCATCATGTATGCATTGAGGGCTTATTGCTGCTAAATGAGTCCCCACGGAGGGAGACACTGAAGCTACAGAAATCATGGAGTCAGTGGGGGAAGCTTCCCTCACCCCATTTCAGCCTCTATGGTTATATGGCCTCTCTCCTGTCTAATCCCCTCTTATAAAGCTCCATGGGTTACATGTAGGGTACATCTAAAGGGATTCTCATCTTGGTTATTTTGGCTCCATGTGTTCTGCCTGGTTTGGAACTTTATAGGAATGGAATCATTCAGCATACTACCTTTTGGTTCAGCCTCTTGCACTCATTGTAATGTGTGTGTGGCTCCCCCATGCTCCCTTGTGACACAATAGTGTGTCCTCCTTCACCTCTGGAGTCTACCTGCTGCAGCACACAGGCCACAGCTTACTGGGCCCTCACCTGTTGGTGGACATTGAGTTGGTTCCAGTTCATGGCTTTGCAGATAAAACATCTGCAGCAAGCACCTGCGTAGCTGTGTCTCAGGGCCTAGAAGGTATACCGCTGATAGGATGTCTGGGCCACGGGATGCGGGAACTTCCAACAGTAGTGAATATTTCTGGATTTCCAAATTGCCTTTCAGGGCAGTTATGCTGGCTTTCTTTCCCTTCTCTGCAGTAAGAGTCCTCTTACGACAACCTTGCCAGCATAGTGGCCGTCACCTTCCCATCGTAATCCATGTTTTGTACATGTGTTGGCTTCTCTACAGCATAAGTGGGCTTAATTCCCTGATTGTAGTGAGTTGGACACTTTTCCATCACTTTGGTTTTTTGTTGTTGTTGTTGTTGTTGAACTGAAGATTGAACTCAGATCCCTTGTGCTTGTCAGGAAAGCACTTACTCTACTGAGCCATCTCCCTGGGCCTGCCAGCACTTTCTTTAAGGTTTTTTCTTAAAAATTTTGTTTTCCAATATGTGTGTGTGTGTGTGTGTGTGTGTGTGTGTGTGTGTGTGTGTGTGTGTGGCCAGCTGAGCCTACCTTGGGGGCGGGGCTGGTCCTGAATGTGGTCCCAGGGACGGAACCCCTGCTGAGCTGTCTGGCCAGCCACTTTTCCATCACTCTCTGACTGGTCACTCAGTTGTCTTCTTTTGTGAAAGTCCCTGTCCAGTGTATCACCTGTACTTTGTATCTTTTTCTTCTTGATTGAAGGGTCTATGTTAGGAAGAACATTATGACCGTCATGTGAATAGCGGGTTAACTCCTGCTTTACGATTTGCCTTTCTTCTCTCTTGATAGGGTCCTTTTATGAATAGAGATGATAGTTGTAACCTAATGTGTCATCTCTTCCTTTATGATTAGTGCTTTCTTGTGCCCTTTTCTTCCTTTTTTTTTTCAAAGAAAACCTGCTTTTTCTTTGGAGGTCACACAGATATTCTCTTAAAGTATTTCCTGAAAGGTGTACATACTTTCAGCCTTTATGCGTAAAGTCAGATTTACATGTTCTGTCCACCCGAACTTCATTCACCTCTCAGCCACCAGCCTTTACAGTGTGTAAGAGCCAGGGCACCCCTCTTACCTGTGTTATTTTCTATATCTTGGCCCAGTGCTTCTTCCCTGCATTGTTTACTCTCTAGTTCTCAAAATCAGAATTTTAAAATAATTTATAAATTTTTTCTAACTTTCCACTTAAAAGTAACTTTTGACAAGCATAGTCCAACATTACATGCAACTTTAGATCTGTTGTGTGTCAAATTTTAAAGCAGATCTATGGTAAAAAAAAAAATAAAAAAATAAAAATAAATTTAAAAAAAAACACTCTACTTTGGATAGATCAGCAGTTTTTAGTGGAAAAATGAAACAGAAAGATGAATTTATTGGCAGGGGAGATAGCTCAGTGGTCTAAGTGCCTGCCTGGGAAGCACAAGGACCTGAGTTCTATCCTCAGTGCTACATACCATGCCAGCCCTGGAAACCCAGGCATACTATGCCAGCCACCAAAACCAGGCATGGCGGTACATGCCTATAATCCTAGTGCTGGGAGGTTGAAACAGGGGGATCACTACAAGTCCAAGCTGCATAGTGAAACTCTGTGCCAAATACATAAATAAAAAAGATTTTTAAAAAATTTTAAAGATGAATTTACTGAATAAATGCATGAATGGGCATGTCTCTAGTGAGGCTCTTTGTACTCAGGTGCCAATAATTCCAGGACACTACATGTGACAGTGTGAGAGCTACTAATGAGGGAGAGAAGGAAGGGAGCACACTGTCCCCTCATCCCATCCACACTTGCTGAGCACCTGTGGTGTGCTAGACCCTGCACTGGCCCAAAGCTGGGGGACAACGCTCCTGCCCACCTGTGACCTACATGTTTTTCATGTGCTTTTGTAGACATACAGCCTGTACTACCTGGACCACTTGGTCAAGGCCCTGCAGAAGCTGTCGCTGCCTGAGCTCACCATCCCAGTCCTGCAGCTGGGTGTCCTCATTGCCAGCTCTGTGGTGGAGAGCAAAAGCCTGGAAGATCTCTACCACCTTCGGTCGGTACCCTCCTTAGGTCCAAGGGAATGTGTAGACTGGCTAAAGTGAAAATATGCCCAATGAATTCTAAGGCAAGCAGCACTGAAATAGGCAATTTTAGAATTGATGGCTTATGTAAATAATAAATCCCCTCAGATTTTATAAGTTAGAGAAGTCAAAATACTTCAAGGCAAAAAATGGCCTTTTTATATTAAATTTCTACCTGTTCCTTAGAGAGTATCCTTGCTTTAAGGAAATGTGCACTGAGGTAGCTCAGCATAAAAGGAATGTTTTATCTTCCATTTACCCTCAAAGTCTAGGAGAAGGGGAAGTGGAGTGGAGGATGTAATACAGAGGATGCACGAGGGGCTCACACTGAGGCTGTGGGGGATTGCCTGGGGGTGTCTGTGTGACTTTTCTATAAAGCTAAAGTTGTGTCCAAGTGAAAGGGTTTTAAATGAGACTCAAGGTGCAGCTTCCTGCCTGAAGCCCTGCCAGACCTGGGGAGAGCCTTATTTTACCTTTGAACATGATTGATATTATAAATGATGTAGTTACTAAAATCTATATGTAAACAATTTCAAAGATTTGTACATGAAGTCTGATTGTCACCTATTATTTTTTCACTAATAATTTTGCTTACCTTTCAAAATTATTGAAAACACCATTTGGGTATATTATTTCTCTCTTTGTCTATCCATGTCTATCACCAACACAGACCCTAGCACCTCTTGCTTTTGCAATTGATGGCAGCCTTTGTAACAGGCTGCCGTCTTCCCTTCCTCCTTCTCCGGCCTTTCCCAGACTCGCCCAGGTGTGTTCTGATCTGAGGCTGCACGACGCAGCCACTCACCACGAAGAGGTGGTTGGGGCAACGTACATCGGGGACATGGAGCAAGCCAGGTGTGTTGAGGTCCCACACTGGGACCCGGGGGAAGGGGACAGAGCTCACTCCTGAGCATGTGATCCCTCCCTCTACCATGGTACAAGACAGGCTAAAGCTTGCCCACCAAGAAGGGCGGATAAGAGAAGCTCCCTGGCCACCAGGTAGCTCCAGGCCATCGGACGCAGCCCTCCCTTAGCTGCGCATGTGCCCTCCCCCGCCCAGGCCCCTCTTCCTGCGGGTGGAGCCTCAGCCGCGCAAGTGCAGGTCCTGTGGGATGGCAGCAGAAGAAGCCGAGCACACAGGGCAGGCTGGGGTTATCTCTCCAGTGGCTTTCACTCCAGTTCAAATGAACTGTTGAACTGGATGGGCAGTTTGAAGGGACAAGTGGGAAACAGACCTGGGGGAGACAGGGTGTGCCTGGGCCCGCTCTAGCTCCCCCGGAGGCTGGGGCCGGATGATGGCTCTGGGTGAGGCACCCTGTGGGGCCGTGGCCCCTGTCACGCAGAGACGCCTGACATGTGCGAGTGTGCAGCTGCATAACAACCAAGTTAACTATCTTTCCTGTAGCAATCACTTGTAGATTAAGAGATTTCCTTGGGTGTATTCTATACTGTGATTATATGCTATTCTATTTTGTTAATTTCATAATGCAGTTTCTTCTCTCTTTAATTTTTTGGTACTTGGGGTCAAACTTGGGACCTTGCCCTTGGCAGACAAGCTCTTATGCTGCTGAGCTATATCCCTGGCCCCAATTTTTTCCTATCATTTTAAGTAATATGCTTCCTTTTACAGATTTTAGAAAACATAGATAAGGAAGAAATAAATGTTATCACTGGGCCAATCATTCAGCAATACCTGCATTGGTGTTTTGATGCAGGCTTTTCTGGTCATTTTCTCCATTATATAAAAATATGATTTTTACAAAAAAGTAAAATGGCTTCTGCCATAAAAGCTTTTTCATCTCTGAGGTTGTAGTAATGAATGTCTCTATGACATTTCCTTGACATCTGTAAACCCAGAATCTATTTGTTCAGCCTTGGCCAGATGTTTCAGCCGTGTGCCAGATGGAGGTGGGCAGCCCAAGATCTGGCATGGGGATCTTGGCACGGTATTGTCTCTGTCCTAGACACGTTCTGTGCAGTTGCTGAGGCTGTGGGATCCTTGTTATAAATCTGTGATAAATAAGGCAAGAGGGTGGGTGAGGCACAGTGATAGCAGGAGTAGGTGGTGTGGTGGGCTAGAGTCTAAGGGCAGATGCTCAAGGGAAGCCTGGGCAGATGAACAAAACCAGCCCTGGGGTCTGAGAGGGTTCAGCAGAGAGATTGGAAGTATAAAAGTCCTTGACAGGAGGAGGCTAGAGGGAGGTTAAGAGGTAGGGCAGACACGTGTGGGCCTAGGGAGGTACTGTCCTATTTTTTAAAGGACCAGGGCCAGCTAAATAGCTCAGCAGAATAAAGCAGCTGCAAGCAGGCACAGGAGCTGGGAGTTCAATCTCCAGGCCTGCCATGTGGGCCCCACCCCCAGGGGCAACTGACACTGAGCATGGTGGAGCACACCTATAATCCCAGCTCTTGGGAGGCTGTAAACAGGAGGATCACTACAAGTCCAGTCTAGTAGTGAGACCCTGAACACCCTGTACACCCTTCCCAAAAATACAAACAATAAAAAATAAAGGACCACTGTGAATGTAATATGGCAAATGACTTGGGGCAGGGGTGCTGAGTAGTGTGCAGGAGAACGCGGGGCCTGTGATAATGGGAACCCACTCAAGACCTCTGTGGTGGTCCTGATCCTAGAAGAGATTAGCCTTTCTAGATGGGTGGCAGGGAGAGGTATGTCTAAAGGTATGAGTCTGAGGTAAAAATCAAACCACTCAATCAGGAAATGAAATCACTCCCTATGAAGAATGAACAGACTGTAAAGGAGAATTCTTGCAATTCCTGGGCACTTCTTTAGCCCTCATAAATATGAGCAAATGATGGCTTCTCATGGCCTTGAATTGGTACTTCTTTGCTTACTAATACAATTGACTATTTGTATTATTCCTTTTGTTTTCTCTGCTGTATATTGTCTATTCTCTCTGCAATAGCTGCAGGAAAGAAATTGTACTGAAGCAAGAGAAGAACAAATACCCTGTATTAAAAGATAGCTCTCCAGTGCTAAATAAAGAGCTGCCTCCTTCACACCCAGCAGAGGTGAAGCCACTTACAGCGCAAGACAAGGTAACCTGCTTTGACATGGCACCCACTCCGTGTGTGGGTGGCTGTTCCACAGATGGCTATTCAGTGTTTCCTGCATACGCTCTTGTGTGGGGCTTTATTGAAATCCTGGAAACTGATCAAGTATGTTCCCACCCTAGGGCCTTAGGAATCTCCAGAGAAGATGAAGTGTATGTGTACCCCAGACTGCCATGAGACAGGCCTGCTAGGGTCCTGAGCAGCTAGAAAGAGAAAGAACAGTGTTCCTTATGGAGCAGGGCATGTACCTCCGAGCTGGTCTGGCTTCTCGAGGCCTCTATTGCCTTATCACCATCTGACTTTTCCCTAGAGAACAGCAGGCTCACCTTTCCAAGTTTGTCCCAAAAGAAAATAGCCTTGCCAACCACCATGCTCATTCACCAGGAACTGATTCTCCAGAGTGCCAGGTTTTGAGAGTCATTCATGAGCCCATTGAAGTCTACATTTGAAATGCAATAAGAAAGCACTCAGTCCTCAGAGTGTGTGACCTCCTTCAGCAAGACCAAGGCTTAGCAGGTGCCCTGAGTTCAGGGGCTCAGGGTCAGTTGTAGACCTTGCGGAGCTGCGCTACAGAACCATCCAAATCGGTCAGAATGCACAGAGAGGGGAGGAGAGCACTGGTGCCACGGAGGCAGTGCCTGAGCTGTAGCTAGTGGAGGCCTGGTGGGGGAGGAGGACACAAGGGAATAAGTCAGGAGAGGCAGGTGGCCCAGAGGCATGGAGGCTGCAGCAAAGTGGAGGCTGCCGGTAGGGCAGAGGCCTGTGAGCCACCTGAGCTTCAGCGTTGAAGGAAAGGCCCACCTTCACCAAAGCATGTCACACAGGACACACACAAACCATGACCACTCAGAGCTGTGTGTCTTACAGATTTTGAAGACAAATGGAGAGACTGGGAAGGGCCTAGATGGTACATCTTATCCCCAGCTGTGGATGCTCAAGGCAGAGGTCCTGCTGGACATGGACCAGTACCAGCCAGCGCGGCTGCTCCTGTCAGAGGCGTGCCTGGCTTTTCAGGTGAAGAACCCCTGTTAGTTCACCCCCTCTCAGGCAGCTCATTTCCTCTGCACACAGCCACGACACTTCTGACTAGGAAGCAGGCTTGTCCTGTGTCCTTCAGTAACACACACACATGCATGCACATCTCTTTCTCAGGGGTAAACTTGGGGCCTCAGTCTCCAGCTGCCACGGAAGCACCACAGCCAAACAAAAAAGGCCTGGTATCCAAGGAAGCCCACAAGTTTGTTACCTATCAATCATTTGTCTTATCTATCAATCTATCATCTATCTATCTATCATCTATCTATCTATCTGTCTGTCTATCGATCGATCTATCATCTATCTATCTATATCTATCTATATCTATGTATCTATCTATCTATCTATCTATCTATCTATCTATCTATCTATCGTCTTTTTAGGAGCTCAGTGATCCCTGTGCAGAATCACAGTGCCTGCTCCTTCTAGCACAGTTGGCCAACAAGGAAAACAACCATGGCCAAGCTAAGAAAATGATCGAGAAAGCCCAGACACTGGGTGGAAATGAAGAGTTTTGGTACAATTCAACCTTGACTTTGGCAGATGCCATCTTATCTACAGAAGATGAAGGAAGGAAGGTGGTAAGGGACATGCTGGGTCCATCCAGTGTGGTGCTCCTTGGGGGCACACTGTGGCTGGGGTGGCCTCTGTCCCTGGCCCCACAGTAATATTGATACTGCTTACCTCCAGGTTTGCTGTCTATTTAAAAAACTCATAGCTACCTTCAAAGTCCTCCAGAAAGAAAGGCCTAACCGAATGCCCTTGCTGGAGTTCATCACCACAGATCTGGAAGCCAGGTAGCAGTGCCAGTTCCTGAGAGACCCATGGTTACTTTCCTACCTGCTAACTTTCATGTTGTATTTCATACCCAGGGAGGTTCAGACCTAACAAGGCCACAGCCCCCTCTCCTGACTCCAGAAGTCCCTGTATACCCTCTAGCTTCCTTTGAGAGGTAGACCTGCATCTGTATGTGCAGCCTGCATGGCTTGGACAAGAGGCTGCGGGCCTCAGAGCACGGGGACCTCCTTGGCTTTGCAGAAGCAGCTCTGGCTCTGGTTTCCTCCACATCTTTCCCATGGCTCCAGAGTGTCAAACTGGACACTCTGGGTTTGGTCAGACACAGTTCATCCCTTTATCCACTTGCTGGTCAGCTGGGAGTGTGCATAATAATTTTGCATTGAATCTACTGCAGAGAGTTGAACTCGTTGGTCTCAACTCATGTGATTAAGGAATACAGCTATAAACCTCTGGTTCATGACAAGGCTGGAGGCTGGAATGAGTGTGATCTAGCAACATGGGACCCACCCTGGCCACAGTGAGGGTTGCCATAGTCTGAAGCTTCTGTGTGGTGACGATGGCCCACACCCCCTGAGCAGTATCTGTCCAGCAGATGTGTGCGCATTCAGATCCAAGTCATCCAGGACTCAGCCGACAGCGAATTTCCTGAGTGCTTAGTATTGCTGAAAGAGTTGGACAGACGCCTTCTGGAAACTGAGGAAAAATTTGTCAGCTGTGGCTACAGGGAACACTGTGCAGATATAAAGCTACAGCGTGCAAAGATAAAGAGGTGAGGACCTCAGTGCTGATGCTGCCAGTGATTTGCTGCCCATGGCAGGACTGGCCATGGCCCTTTGTGCACTGAGGCTGCTGCTCTCCAAGGCCTCATGGACCACAGACCTTGTTCCCAGTGCCCCTCACCCACTGCAGCCCCTCAAGGTCCCAAGCAGCTCCTCCCACTGCCATTTCACTGTATCTTCTGAACCATACCCAGGTTTCCTCTTAACTCAGCACCCTAGAGGTCTCCTGGGGACCTCCTGGTCCTGACCCTGTGACTGTCCACACCTCCCCTAGGGGTACATTCTGGGAACCTATAGCCTCCATTGAGTCCTCCTGCCTTTGACTCCTCCCTGCCTGCACTCTACCTTCACAATATGCCGCTCAGCCTCTGAGGAACACCCCCCACACACACTACCCTGCAGATTCATATGTGCTCACATAATGGTGCTACTCATGCACACCCTGAAACCATCCACACCAGCCCTATCCCACTTCCAGGGTATAGCCCACCCCAAACTAGCAACATCTCACAGATACCCTTGGCACTCAGCCACCTTCCATCTATCCTGCCTGTCTTTTTGTATAAAAGCAACTCCAAGCAGGCTTTCCAGAGCCCTCATGAGGGGTGGAAGGCAAACACCTAGGAAGTCCGACCCAAGTCATATCCGGATGGAGTATAGAACCCTCTTGGGATTATCAGCCAGCAACCTGATGTGGTGTTGTCAGACACCTTTGGGGTACAGGTTTCCTTTCTCGTGGTAGTAGCATCAGAGTCTGCTTACTGTGTTGTTCTGTGTTTTAAACTTCACTAATATCTTGGGCAAGGTTTACATCAAAACTATGAATACTAAGAAAATACATAATGTAAAGATGTTGAAATGATCTATTTATACATCAGTACTAATGACATATGCTTAACATCTTTGCTCTGAATTCCATTCTTGTATCTATAAAGGTTATGTAGCAAAATCGAGAAAGAGGAGGAACAAAACACTGCATATCGCTTGGAAGAATATGACTTGGTCCAGAAAGCCGCATCTGAGGAAGAAGAGATGTTCCACAGGACTCAAGGGCTGCTGTCCTTTCAAGATGTAAGTACAAGACCTGGCTTCTTGGGCATGTCTTTGTCAGCACCAGCAGCATATAAAGACTCAGTACCATAAAACACAGCTGACCTCTACTTCTGGGCCAGCTGGAGTCATAGCAGCTAGATTTATTCTCTCCTCTGAAACAGACGAAATAGGATTTTCAAAACCCTGAACTTCAGCAATGACAAACAGTAACTTCTGATCTAGGGTCCAGGCTCACTCGGACTACAGGGAGGGGAGCCCAGACTTTTAGTCAAGGGGTGCAGTGAAATGTACAGGAAGAAAGAAGTAGCTAGAGTTGGAAGATTGAATCCCAGGAAAGGACAGTGCATGGAGATCTTCCAGGAATGACACAGAGTGTCCAGCTAAGGACTAGCCATTCCTGGAAGGAAGTATCCCAAGGCAGGGGAAGAACCACCCGAACGGCTTACAGGAAACAGTGCTTAGTGCTCACCCTGGAAAGGATCAGCGTCCGCTCCTCCGACTGGGCTGGGGGGCTTCAGGGACCCCACAGAAAGCTTCTTTAAAGATACAAATCCATGAGAAGTAAAAGGATGAAAAAAATATGCTAGCCCTGATCAAAAGATATTTGAAGTGGTTACATTCATAACACATGAGGAGATTTCAGAGCAAAAATTAGGGATACAAAAATTCACATCATAGGTAGAGTAAAGAATCTAGCAACAAGAGACCACGGTAACTTAAATATTTATGTACTTGATAATAGATTTGTGAAGTAAATGAAGCAATAGAGAAATTGACAAATCTATAATTATTGTCAGAGATTTCAATATACCTTTCTCAATTATTACTGGAACAAGAAGACAGAAAACTTAGAGGATTTGAAAACTGTCAACCAGCATGATTCATAGATATTTATAAAGTGTAGCACATAACAGCAGCAGAGTAACATTGCCTGATGCGCCTGAAACATTTTCCAGTGTAGATCATAATCGGGACCATGAAACAAGTCTCAATAGATTTAGAAGTCCTGGGTGGTACACAGCACATCCTGCTGTCTCAGTGGAGTTAAATCAGGAACTGGGGAAAGAACTATAGAATAAATAAATCCATAGACATAAAAAGATGAATCATTGCTAGAGGACAGAATGGAAATTCTGGGGAATAACTTACTGGGCTTCCTTTCAGAGTGAAGACAATGTTTTGAGCTAGAGAGAGAAAATGAATGATTATACAATTTTGTTGATTTGCTAATTACCACTCAATTATAAGCTTAAAATTGCTAGTTTTGTCTTATATGAACTTTACCTTAATTTTTAAAACCAAAACATAGGTATGTGGAAAACTTCAAGTATTTGGAAAATAAATATCTTACACTCAAGTAACTATAAGACACAGAAGAAGTTAAAGGAGAAAGTGCTTTGAACTAAAGGAAAAAATATTATAAAAAATTTAAGAAGTTACCAATTCAGTCTTTAGTGGGAAATTTGTAGTACTGAACACCTTTATATGAAAACAAAAAAGAGTAAATAAATGATTTCTACCACTACCTTCAAAAAGTAGAAAAAGAGCAAACTAAATCCAAAATAAGTAGAAGAATAGAAATAAAAGATTGGAGAAGAAATCAGTGGAATAAAAAACAGAAAATTAAAAAATAAAATTAACAAAACCAAAAATCATCCTTTGAGAAAAATCAATAAATTTAGACTTTTCTGGTGAGACTTATTAAACAAAAAAGATAGGACATAAGTAGCTAATATCAGAAAAGAGTGATGAAATGTACCCAGGGATTCTACAGATATTGAAGGGCCGGCTCAGCAGACTAAAAGCATCTGCTTAGGCAGACACAGGGACTAGGGTTTGATTCTTAGCGTGCTATGCTGGCCCCACCCACTGAGACAGCAGTTAAGAGCACCTAATCCTGATCACTAGACCACCAGGGAAATTGAGACATCAGTTGAGACTGGGCACACCTGTAATCCCAGTGCTTGGGAGGCTGAAAACAGAAGGATCACTACTAGTTTAATCTGTGTAGTGAGATCCTATAGCTCCTGTACTAAATACGTTCTTTAAAAGATAATAAGAGAATGTTTTCAATTTGACCCTCCAGATGTAGTAGGCAAATCCAACACCCACTCAGAAAAGGATAACTGGATAGATATACACAATTAAAGAAATTGAATTTTTTTATTGAAAGCATTCTGACAAAGCACACATCAGGTCTAGGCAGCTTTACTGTGAATATTACCAAATATTTAAGAAAAAAAAAATCATACCAGTTCTACATGGATTCTTCTGGAATGTTGAAAGAGAAGAAAGCCATTCCAACTTTTCTATGAGGCTATTATACTCCTGATTTAAAAAAAAAAAAAAACAAAGACCAGCTCTTGGGAGGCTATACCCAGTCCATCCTTCCCTAAAATACTAAAAAAAAAAAAAGATAAAGCAAATGAAAGACTATATACAAGTATTCTTATGGACAGAGGTCCAAAAATTCTGAACAAACCTTTAGAAAATTAACATATAGTAAAAAGATAATACAGTATGATTAAGTAGGGCTTACAAGAATAGTTCTAAGTTAAAAAATATATCAATTTGTTTACCTTTTTAAAATATTAAGAAAAGCCATAGGACCATCTCAGTAGACATACACAAAAAAGCATTTGACAAAAATGCAACATCCACTCATGATAAAAACTCTCAGCTAACAGTTGGAAGAGAGCGAACTCACCCTGGGGAGGGACATCCTGGGAAAAGCTCCAATGCTTCCCCATTTGAAAAGCACAAAAACAAGGATGGATATGTCTTCCCACCACTTTTATTCAGCTTTGTTTTGGAAGTTCTAAGCAAAACAATAAGGCAAGAAACATAATTTAGAAGCATTTAAATTGGTTTCAAAAAAGAAGTAAAATTGTTTTGGTTCACAAGTAACATGATCATATAGAAAATCATATACAAAGTACCGAAAACTAATGAAGTTCCTTGAAAGCTAAATTAAAGCTGATGTATCAATGAGTTTATTTAGGTTGCAGGCTGCAATAACACTATACACGTATCATTCACATATTTCTATGTAGTAGGAACAATCAATCTGACACTAAAAATGCAAAACCATTGTCATTAATGACAGCATAAAATGAAATTTGGCCCCCTAAATATGCAGACTTACACCATGAAAACTATAAAACATTACTAAGAAAATTAAAGCACAAGTAAATGAAAAGGCATATGATAGTCATATATCAAAAAACTCAACATTTGTTACGATATCAGTCCCCCCTGAATTATCTGCAATCCTGATCAAGATTACTGCAAGCTTCTGATGGAAAATGACAAAATGATTTTAAAATTTGTATTGGAATTCAGAAGGCTTAATATAACCAGCACTACTTGAAAAAGAAAAACAAAATTGGAAGTCTAACACTACTTAATTTTAAGTCCTATAATAAAGCTAAGTAGTCCATACAGTGTGTTTTTAGTGTAAAAGTAGACAGATAAGTGGGATCTAGCAGAATTTCTACACAGATGTACGTAGGAGCTTTATTGTCAGCAAATAAATACACAAAGACAATCCAATGAAAAAAGGACAATTTTTAAATGGTGCTGAACAACAGCTAAGTGTACGCATCCAGAGAACTGAACTTCAATTCACATCTTCTACTATTATTATTAACTCAAAGTGGATTGTAGATATAATCCAAGATCTAAAACTATAAAATGTCTAGGTAAAGATTTCTTATATATGACACCAAAAGCATGATTCATGCAATAATAATTTGATAAGTTGGTATTCTCTTCAAGAGGCAATGATAAAAATATAGGCCACAGAGTGGGAAAAAATATTTATAAATTACTTGTGTGATAGGGCATTATATGTACAATACACTCTAAAACTCTCAAAAGTTAATTTAAAAATCCAGTATAAAAATGAGCAAATGGCTTCTAGTTGGCTCCAGCTACAAGGTTGACTACTGCGTCCTGGGAGGTCAGACTGTTATCACACATGGCCCCAGGGCATGGGCACAGACAGGAACATGGTCATCCTAAGTTGGAATTTCCAGACTATAAACAATGGAGAATAGAGGGGACACCATTGGAAACCGTGCAGAAGCAGCTGCTGCGCAGGGCCTACGGGACCTGTGGGGCCACAGTGAACCTTGGAGATGCATGGGTGGTTTTGCACACATGTTTCCTTTCTTGGTGCAGTCTTAAAAGGATTCAAGTGGGGATCTGCAGCATTTATGGGGGCTCTCAGGGCTATTACCTGGAGTCTCTGGATAAAGATAAGAAGCAACACTGAGGGTGGTTCCCAGAAGGTGTCTGGTGACTTCATAACTCTTGATGATAAGATTTTTCTATGGTGGTCTCCTTGTCTGTGTGTATGTCCCTTAAAGAAGGCTGGTTAAAATTTATATGCCCCAAAAAATGAGCAAATACTTGAACAAACATCTCCTCAAAGAAAATACATGGATGATAATTAAGCACATGGAATGGCAAACATCATTAGGTAAGAAATAGAAATGATAGCCTCCATGAGAAATTACCACACATATCTGGTTCGATTTTTAAAGACTAAGCACACTCAGTGTTAACAAGGATGTACAGAAACTAGAATCTCACACACTGCCGGTGGGACAGACACTTTGGAGGCAGCTTGGCAAGGCTAGAAAGTGGAGCACAGGTTACCGCATGGCCCAGGCTCCAAGAGATGGGAGAGGGTACAGCCACGCAGATGCTGGGAGGTGAAAGCTTAAGCAGCTGTGTTTGTAGTAGCCCCCAACTGGAAATGATACTTGCATGAAAAAACAGACTGTGGTACATCCACACATTGGAATAACAGCTGCAAAAAGGTTCAATTGGGGCCCGCCAGGTAGCTCAGCAGACTAAAACGCCCGCTTAGACGGCACACAGCAGCAGCAGCTGGGATTCCGTCCCGGGGGTGCCGGCAGGTCCTGCCCCCAGGGCCTGTTGAGACAGGACTGAGATTAGGCATGGTGGTAAGGGCAAGCACCTGTAATCCTAGCTCTTGGGAGGCTGAAACAGAACAATCACTACAAGTCAAATCTAGGTAATGAGAACCTGTAGACCCTGTACTAAATATTAAAAAAAAAAAAAAAAGGTTGAAATGTACTCACAATATGATGAATCTGAAAATAATTATACTAATGTGTAGTGCTAGGAAATAGAGAAGTAGTAGCATGGGAGGGAGGGAGGCCTGGGAGGAGGGCAGGGGAGGAATCATGGAGGGACATGAGAAAGGCAGAGCGGAAGGTATGTTTATCACCTCTGTGGTAGGGGTGGCTTGTGCAGTATTCATCAGGATGTGCCCACTTTGCACCGCAGATGCGGTGTGCAGTTTATGATGCACCTGTTATGCCTGAAGAAAGCTATTAAAATGCAGGCTTCAGAAAGTGTTGGCTGCTGACGTGCCTGGCCCTGTCAGTTACAGAATGTCAGCTCCCCCCTGATGCGGAGGCTGGCCCGCCTCAAGCTCGACTTCGTGGAGACGTGCCTGGACACGCTGCAGCGCGCCTGGGAAGAGGCGCTGGAGCAGCAGCTGGAGCAGGGGTCCCTGGAAAAGCTGCTGGCATACTATCTGCACAGCCCCAGCGACTACACCGCCACTGGGCTGGTGACTACCGGGATGCCCCAGCGCTCATCCGTGGGGAAGCTCAGCCTCTAGTCCACTCTCCTTAGGCACATCCTGCACACCAGAGGGATGTGGGTCGGTGGGATCTAAGGGTGCCTCCTGCCTTTGTGGCTCTGAGGCTGGATGACAAAGCTTCCCGGCCTTGGAGCAGAAAGGCACTGTCTATTCATTGTAGGGGACTTAACTACTGATAGTCTTAACAGGAAGTTCTCCCTGGGTGACCTCACTGCTCTCCTACTAAGGTCTTGAGTGCACTGAGACTAATTATACTAGCGTGCAAAGGGACTCTGCAAAGGTGAATTGTGCTGTTTAAAAAAATACTAAACAGGGCTGGCCAGATAGCTCAGCAGATTATAGCACCTACTTAGGTAGATGCAGGGACCGGGATTCGATCCCCTACGTGACGTGCTGGCCCTGCCCTCGGGGTGCACTGAAACAGCAATTGAGACTGGGCATGGTGGCATGCATGCCTGCAATCCCAGCACTTGGGAGGCTGAAAACAGGAGAATCACTACAAGTCAAATCTATGTAGTGAGACTCTGTAGACCCTTACTAAATACATTAAAAATAAATATATAAATAAAATAAAAAAACTAAAGAAATACTAATCTGTGGGCAGGGCAGATAGCTCAGCAGTAGAGAATTTGCCTAGTAGGCACAAAGCCCAGTATTCAATCTCCAAAACCACAGAGGGGGGCCGGGGAGATGGCTCAGTGGAATAAGCGCTTCCCTGGCAAGCGCAAGGGCCTGAGTTCAATCCCTGGTTCCTCTAAAACACACACACACACATACACACACACGCACGCACAAAAAAAGAAAAAAAAAGGGAAAATATTTTTAAAAACCTAAATTGGATATGGGAAATACCACATTTGAAGGAAACATACTTTTTCCATTTATGTTTTCTTACATATCATGAAATATGAATCAAATTAACAAAAATATAAATTGACCAAAGATAATTCTAAAATTGAAACTGGTTTGTTACTGAGTTCCAGTGCAGGGTTATATAAGCAGCCTTCTTTGATCTAGCCCTGGGGAGACCCCTACTCCACCCAGTAGGACTCCACTGAACAGAGGCTTTTGTCAGAGTGTGTAGGCGTCCCCGCCCCAGCACTGGAGGGCGTGGGCTCCCAGGCTGCCTGAGCTTCCGCAGTGAATAGGCGGCCGCCTGGCGGCTCAGGGGTAACCGCATCTCTCTGTCTTCCCGAAGCAATGGCTCACGCTGAAGCGGACTCTGGCACACACAGCCCTGGCGCAGCTGGGGAGCGTGCAGCCCCTGTGTGCGGGCTGCGTGGAGATCCGAGCTCGGCTCCTGGGCCTGGCTGGGAGGGCCCTGCACCTGCTGGCCCTGCAGGCGGACCCCCTGCCCCCTTCCTTCCACTGGGAGGAAGGCCTCTCGGTAGGTGCTCCGCTTGCCTTCCACCTGCTCCTTAAGAGTATGAGTGTTAGGTTTTAGTTATTTATTTATTTATTTTATGTATTTAGTACAGGTGTACAGGGCCTCACTACACAGCTCAGACCTTCTAGTGATCCTCCTGTTTTCAGCCTCCCAAGCATTGGGATTACAGGCCTGCACCAACATACCCAGTCTTAGTCCCTGACTCAGTCAACCCTGAGGGCAGGGCCGGTCATTAGGTTTAGAGCCATCCGATCTCACGCTAGAACTGGGGTGTGAGAGACTCTGCCCCCCTTAGGAAGAGTGAGCATGACTCTAGCAGCTCTCCACCTCAGGGACTGGCCACACACATGGCCTCTGGGAGTTTTGGAAAGCTGGAAGCACTGTTCTGGGATGTGCTGACCACTGGGTGCTGACCCCTTCCTAACATGCAGTGGGACAGTTCCACCCCTTCACTGCTCCTCCACACGCCACACAACCCAGGGTAAGTGCAGCCAGGATGCTGAGATTGTGAGTGAAAGTCTTACCTCCTCCCTTACCCACCCCCTTACCTCCTCCCCTGTCCACCCCCTTACCTCCTCCCTACCCACCCCCTTACCTC